>NDGM010941475.1:0-14817 GCA_002564305.1 Octomys mimax | reverse complement strand
CTGACCATAAAAATGTAAAGTATATTCTATGCAAATAGTGATACAAAGCAGCTTCAGGCAGGTATAGTAATATCAGAGGAAAGAGATGAGAAGTACTGTGAGATAAAGGACAAGACGTTTTACTGCTATTATAGGAATACACCTATAAAAGGAAAAATTCCTAAAGATTAGAATAATTTTAAATTTTTATATACTAAGAGTGACAGAAATGAAGGGAAAACACTTCTGTGACAAGATGGAGACATCAATACCTCAATACTGAACATGCGGGCACAAATGCCAAATAAGAAAGAAAAGACGTGACTAATAAAATATACACCCAACGTGAATCTGCACATTCTGCTGCAATGTGCGGGGTGTCCACATGAGGCAACAAATAAGTTCTGATGAAGAAAAGCCTGAAATCAAAGGGTGGTCATCAACTGCAATAGAATGAACCTAAAGTCAGCAGAAAAATAGAAGAGTAAAGTCTGAAATGTGTGACTGTCAGTACATTGTTTTCATCATTAAGACTCAGCTGACTCTACAGGGTAATGTGACTCAGAGGGACAGTTCTGTTCACGGTCGTATCATGCCCTGCCTGTGACTGAGACCTCACTGTCCTCTCTTAACGTTTTCCTGAACAACCTATTGATAAGGAAAAAGGTCACTGTGGACATTGCAAATACTTAGAGATAAGATGATATAACAACACAACTTACAGAGGGTTTGAAATGTGGTCAAAACAGTGCTTACCCAGAAACTTACCCTAGTATTAAAAAGAACAGACCTGAGAATACTTACTTCCCCGATGGAATTACTTTTATGTGCTTTTTACATTTACTATAGTTTCAACATAAGAATATGTAAAAGTTTGTACACATTTATTATTTTTTTCCTGTAAGCTCATCTGGGAAGCTGATTAACCACATAATATCATCGCATTGTGCTGTGGTAAGTGGTTCTCTACCTAAGCTGTGAAGCTTATTCCAGCAGTCTCTCTTTCACTGTCTACGTACATAGTCCTTCAAATTGCCTTTTAAAACAGTATGTGATCTTCCCAGTGCCTTTGTTAGCAGTTTAAACAGATCTTTGACTCAGGTTCATAAGTTTGTTTGTCACTGTCTTTGTTCTTGAAAAGTTACACTTTGATGTGATTCATGGAGTCGTTTCTGCAATCATTACTGATTTCTCGATAGAATTAACAGGAAGTTAGCTATTAAAAGGAGGTAAAGCACAAAGCAGAAGCAGTTCCTCCTTTCTTGCGCCTTATTACAGAACATCTAAACTGCTACACGACTGTGTACTTGCCTTATCATTCATCTTTCATATCACTCCCCGACTTGCTGGCCTTCTGTTTTGCTGTTTTTGCCTCGATTCTGTTCTCATCACACTTTGAGGTGAATCAACTTATTAAAACGTTGTTCCAGTACTAGAAAAATTAATTTATACCTATTGTAGTATTTTTGTCATCCTTGTCTAAACTTGTAACTAAATCTCCACATACAGGAAATAATGCATTTCTAAGTGAATTCCTTTATACTGCATAGCTAACCTCTGATCTACACTACAGGCAGCAAACTGCAGTAACTTTAATTCACTATTTTTCAATTAGCTTGCAAATTCAAAAAGAGCAATTTAGTTTTCTTTCACAGGCAGGAAAGTGTATGCTAAAAGGGTAAACACTACACAGAAAATGGCCCCTGGCCATCGTATTACTTTAACCTCTGTGTATTAGAAAGATTTCAAAGAAGTTGCATTATTTGAATGAATATCCTTTATTAGTAATGGCCTGAGAAAAGTAAAACTCATAAGAAAGCTTCATTTCTGATATTCATTAGTGTAAAATATGTTCCAGTAATCTTAAAAGATTTTGTTGAAGACCTACTTTCTGATTCATCAGTCAAGACAGAAAAATTTTAGGAAGTCTCCAAACCATTTAAAACTGCATGGAACAACTGTATGCTTAAATCCGAAGAATCACAGGAAATATTTCGCTAATGGCACAGTTCTTTCTTACTCTAAAGCACTCTCAAGCCTGAATCCAGCCATGCTGCTGACGCCATGTTGGCTGGGGCTGTATCCAAGGTTGACTGGTTGGAGGGAAATAGTTGAAAGCACCTCTAATGAAGCTGTAGAAAATACTGAAATAATCAGTTTGGAAGGGGAAAGATTTTTGAGCCATGATTTTAGTGGCTTTCAACCTTGTTTCAAAGCCACTGCTACAGGCATTTGGCCAGGGAGTAGAGGACTCTGGGACACCCATGGCTCCTGACTGAGAAGAAAAGAAAGAAAAAGAGGGATAGGCAGCCCACATCCACCTCTAAGAGCATGTGCCCAATAATTAGAAAATCTATATGATTAGGCTGCAGCCTATCAAAGTTTCTATTGCTTCCTAGTAGTGCCATAGTAGAGATGGAGTCACTAAGATTTGGTCCCTGGATGACACTTCAGAGGCAAACTATAACAACACTGTTGCCATCCAACTTGTCTTACGCTGCTCCTTGAGATTCCATGGTTTGGCCTGGGGACAGAGCTTAGTTGCACAGTGCCAGCCTGGCAAGCGCAAGGACCTGTGTTCAATTCCCAGTACCCTCCAACCCCCCTAAAAGGAAATAAAGATGCCAAGTCTTTCAATCAGTTCAATCATTTTTTTTTTTCAGTACAATGTGTGGAAAAACAGCTAATATCCCATGTTCAAATCTCTGGACCACATGATTGCCAAGTACAATACTTCATGTGACTCAGTGACTTTCATTGTGGATTGTACGTGTTAGCTTTGCACACATGGATTTTGGTCATATGTGTCGCAGATAAGCACCACCGTCCATTTCTTGCTCAGAGTTCTTACTCAGTGCAGCACTCGCTGCACAAGCCAGTCTCAAGGTGCCCACAGACTGCGTTCCTCCCAGAGCCTACACAGGTCAGCACTCAAAACTCAGTAACATTCCTGTACCCCAACAATAAGTTCAATGAGAAAGAAATTAGGCAAAAAACATGCTCTTCATAATAGCAGTAAAGACATAAAATACTTAGGAATCAATTGAAAAAAGGATGTTAAAGATCTGTACATTGCAAATTACAGTACTCTGAAAATGGACACCAAAGGAGATATCAGAAAATGGAAAGATGTCCCTTGCTTCTGGACAGGAAGAAACAACATAGTGAAAGTGGCCATATTCCCAAAACAGTTATACAGATTTAATGCAATCCTAATAAAAATACCATTACCATATATCACAGAAGTACAGAAAACATTTCTAAAATTCATTTGGAAACAGCGGAGACCTAGAATAGAAAAAAAAAACAATTCTGAGCAATGAAAGAAAGACACAAAGTGTCACAAGTGCAATGGATTAGAAGTGCAGCCTTGACTGCACACATACTCAGACACCTTATCCTTGACAAAGAGGACAAACATTTTTACTGGAGGAAAGATAGCCTCTTTAATAAAGGTCCTGGAAAAACTGGCTCTCTATAAGCCAAAGACTAAAACTAGACCTGTGTCTATCACCATGCACTAGACTAGAGCCAAAACTGATCAAAGATATAAATATTAGAACAAGAACACTAAATTTCCAGCAGGAGAAAGCACATAGGAATCTTGAAGACAAAAGGTGGGGGGAGGAGTTCAAGAGCAAAACCCACACTGTAAGAACATTGCTTGGAAGAATCAGCCTGTCTGTTTTCAAGAGATTTCATTGCCTAGATTTTTCAGAAATCAGATTGTGGCTTACCTGTGTATTTGTGCTTGCTTTGTCAGCTTCCTCATTAGCAAGTGGAGGATGTGCACAAAGAAATGAAAGCCTGCAAACTCTGAATTCTGGAGCTTCTTTCTCTGTCTCTGTCTGTGTCTGTCTCTCGGCCTCTGTCTCCCTCTGTGTCTTTCTCTATCTCTATCTGTCTCTCCTCTAAACACAAACACACATATGAACGCATGTGTGTGCATACTTTACTTGTATATAGTGAGAGGAATAGGGAAATACATCTCTATTTTGTTTTTCCAAAAGCAAAAATCGACCGTACCTCAGTTTTCTAAGTTTCTACAAGTCAGTGTTAAGAATTAATGTCTGTACATTCCAATAAATAGATTGATTGATAGACTGCATGTGTGTGTGTGTATGTGTGTGAGAGAGAAAGAAAGAGAGAGACTCACCCCAAGTCTCTCACTGTACTACATCTCTTCTCTTCTCTTCTCCTCTCCTTTCCTCTCCCCTCCCCTCCCCTCCTTTCCCTTCCCTTTCTTTCCTCTTCCCCTTCCCTTCCATTCCCATTTTCCCTTCCCTTTCCTTACCTGCCCCTCCTTGTCCTTTCCTGCCCTTCAGTCCTTTACTCTCCTCTCCCCTCCCCTCTTTTCCCTTCTCCTCTCCTCTCCTTTCTCCTGTCCTCCACATCCCCCTTCTCTTTGAATCTCTTCCCTTCCTTTCACTTCCCCTCTCATTCTTTCACCTCTCTCCTTTTCAGACAGTGTCTCCTTAAATTATCAAGTTGTACATGTGCTTTGATCATCCTGTCTCAGCTACCTACTATACTGAGATCAGAAGAGTTCCACCATACCCAAAAGGATAGTTCAGGTCTAAAATGTCCCTCAAAAATCTCCCATTTCAAGGTGGGGCCTGATGAGAAGCAGCAGGAAGATGCTTTCTCAATCTTGAGTTCAAATACCAATTTAGTGCTTGCTCTGTGAAAGTGTGTGTAGGACATGAGTCCTGCACTGTTTAAGTTGTGAAAATGAGAAGAGAGGAGGAGCCTATCTTTCTGGGCCACCACTGGGTCCAGGGAGCTTACAGTGTATGTTTTATTGTTCAGAGTGTGATGACAGATGTGTATGAAGAGGAGGAGAGGGGCTGCTCAGATGGAGCAACACTAGAGCCTGACCCAGGGAGCCTGTGGCTCTTTTCAATGACCAGCAATGGAAGTAAAGAAGAACACGCATGTATAGATAGAGAGTGAAATTAAGAAAGTACATTTGATGTGAAATAGTATAATAATTAAGTATAAATATTTAGCTATGAAATATTTAATGCAATAATATAAAAATGATATTGATATGATCAAAACAGTAGTTCTGGGAGGAGATCTACCAGGATTTTATGACAGATGAGATAAGGAAGAATTGCTCAAAGCAGAAAAGGAAAGGCAGCAGAAGTTTTTACACACACACACACACACCACTGTTATTGAAATGACGTAGAAAAAGAAGTGTGTTAAATTCTATACACCCAGAATTAGGGATCGATAGTTAACAGTCCTCAGATCTTTGCTTCTTAAGTGGGTTGTCAGTAACAGCCAGACTGCTTGGCTGACTACAAGCTATAACAGATACATTTCAGGTGAAAAATTGTGCTCATAACATCAGAGTGCATCAATTAGAATAAGACTTTTCCAGAAGCATTTCCTTAGAGAAATCTGGTTTGCAAGTTATATTGCTACTTGACCCTGCTAGCAGCATTTTCCCTTGACAAAACCTAATACTTTTTGAAATACACATCCCTATTATAATTACAGCATAGTTTCAAAAAATCTCATCTGCTCTTATACAAATCAAGGGAATTAAGAGGTAGAGAAAATTAATATGTCAACCACAGTCTTCACTAAGACATCATATTGAAAATTGACAGCTCTCTTGGAAAGGATTTTTCTTCTTGTAGAATGATTTCTTCCACAGAGTTAGTACCTTTCCAGAGTCATGTGTACAATTTTTTTCAAGTTCCACTGAAAACAAATTAATATACTGTGTATATTTTCATTGACTTTCATTGATTTCATTTTAAGTGTTTGTAAATTGCTGAAATATACTTTTGTTGCTGTCAGCGTCAGTACTGATGACTCAGCCAAATCAATTAGAATTCGGAAAAGAAATTTAAACAAATTACTTATGGCTGCATAATATTAAAGATTTGTTTACATTGATGGCTCTGTTAAATTGACTAATTTAAGATACAGTATCTAGAATGACACTTGACCCTACCTACTTTGCCTATCATTTCAAATCAAAAGACATCAATGAAAAACATTTATATTAAAGAAGAAAGAAATATTGAGAAGTAGTTGCCAACTGATCAGGCTCCAAGCTGTTGCTGGAGGCACTGCTGTCACCTAAAGAGGATTATGAACTCATAGAAAAGAATAATGCATTTATGAAAGGAAAGATGGAACATTTCTAAATGTTCAAATATAAAATTTGAGAATAATTTATGGTTTTAGTTCAATTGTTTTAATCCATTTATATTTGGGTATTTCATTCAGAAACATAACAAAAGTCTGAATAGGTTTGAACTTTATAGCTTTCATGTAAATACCTTTAAAATATGCTTTGGAAATATCTTATATTTTCATACATAATTTCAACTTATAGTTATTTCAAGAATTTATAAAATATTCTTCTTTTAAAAATGTCACCATGGGTCCAGTGAGATGGTTCAGTAGAATAAGTGCTTCCCTGGCAAGTACAGGGGCCTGAGTTTAATCCCTGGTACCGCAAAAAATAAAAAAAAATGTTACCGTGTATGAACTATTTGCTTCCTTTTTTTTTTTTTTTTTTTGTATTTTAGGGAAGGGTCTACAGGGTATTCAAGGTCTCACCACTAGATTGTACTTGTAGTGATCTACCTGTTTGCATCCTCTCAAGAGCTGGGATTACGGGTGTGTGCCACCATGCCCAGTCTCAATTGCTGTCTCAGCATGCCCTGGATGGCGGGGCCAGCATGGCAGGCCCAGGGCTCAAACCTCCAGCCCCTGTGCCTGCTTGCAGGCATTTTAATGCACTGAGCTATTTGACCAGCCCTTTTATTTCCAGTTTAAGCCTTCTTAAAATTAAATAAGTGGGGCCAGCAAGATAGCTCAGCGGTCTAAAGCCCCTGCTTAGGTAAGCTTAGGTAACCACAGGGACCACAGTTTGATCCCTGACACCACTGCTCCAGCCCCAACCCCAGGGCTTGTTGGGCAGGCCATAAAATTAATTAATTAATTAGCTAGTTAAATTAAATAAATGATTTTTAAGTATTTCATATTTAGAAAAGAACACATAGATTAAAATATAGAAATAATGAATTGTCTCAGAAGAAAATAAATGATCATATAAAAATAACTAGATTTTCAAATATGTGCCTAGGAACTTTATTTTTGTTCATAAAAATGTACAAAAATTAAAATGAAATCATTCCAGCAGGCTTTTAATACATGGAAATACATTTACATTGTTAAAATAAGCTACTACATATATTGCTGACTTCTGTGTATTTCCAACATGTAAGTTTTTACTTCTGAATGATCGAAGTGGCCTCCTTCCAAATTTCATATCTATAATGCATTCCAAAAAACTAATATGTTGGCCCAAGACCTTTGGCAATTGCAATGCAATACATCTGTAGACAGAACGGATTCAGATCTCCTCTTAACTCTAGAAATGTGAACTTCAAAAAGTTCACAGAAGATGTATTGGATTCTTGCTAATGTATCTGTCATGCATAAGAACTAGTTAACTAATTTGCTTGCTTTGGGGCCATTTTTCTTAGAAACTACATATAATTCTTTGAATTCAAATTCATAAAATCTGTTGATGAGATTCAGCTTCAGAAGAATATTTCATGACTCATAATATTTCAGAAAACACATTTCTGGAAACTTTACTATATGAAATCTTATTAATACAGAGGTCTGGAGCAATCATTATTGAGTTGTCATCAGACTTTACAGAATATAAATCTAAACAAATGTGTTGAGTATAAAAAGTATTCTTTATTAAAACCACCTTTCCTTAAGGGCCTATTACCTCAATATGTGACTTTGCGTTTTTAAACAGGACTTGCCCTCCTGCCTCAATAACTGGCCACAGTGAGTTTGCATTTCATCAAAAGTGACATGTGGGAGGACTCAAAAGTGTGTGGAGACAGTACTTACTGTTCTCTCTCAGAGTGCATCAAGCCAAGCTGAGCATTTTGAAATACACAGTTGTAGCATCAAAACTGGAAGGTGAGTAGTCATACAGTTCAAACAGCTGTATGTCTTCCAAAATTTGTGATTATTTTCAATTTATAGCACTTCGTCCCCACCCCATATCTCCTCCTTGCATTTCAGTCTTTCTCTGTCCATTGTTATCCCGTTCTAAATGATGAAATCAGTTTTTAGCTAAATGTCCATTCTTTAATCAGCCACGTATTTAGCCAAATCACCCTGAGATTTCTGCATGTTGTTGGTTCACGTTCTTAGACTATTTATAATGTTGACATTTGATCTTTACAAAATGCTCCAGTTTTCAAAATGTATTTCCAAGGGAATGAAAAGACTGAACTGAAGACACCCAGAGACTAAAATGTGACTTGCTGCAGCTCACGTTACTGCAAAGTCGGCAGGAGCAAAATCAGCTTCCTATTTAATTCATTATCCAAAGCAATTCATGAGCTAATGAAGTCAGTTTATAATGCTGCTACTGTGCACAATAATTCTTTTCTTTCTTTCTTTTCTTTTCTTTCTTTCTTTCTTTCTTTTTTTTTTTTTTTTAGAACCAGGGGTTGAACTCAGGCATTTGTGCTTGCCAGGAAGCACTTATTCCACTGAGCCATCTCCCCGGCCCTATGTGCACAATAATTCCGAAATATGTTTCACATTTTAAGGTATTTATTTATGTACTATTATTAATAATATATTTAGCACAGGCTCTACAGGATCTCACTAGATAGATGGGACTTCTAGTGAACCTCCACTTTTGTCAACTTCCCTGGTGCTGGGATCATAGGCCTGCGTCACTGCTCCCAGGCTCAATGGCTGTCTCAGCGTGCCCCAGGGGCAGGGCTGGCACAGCATGCTGGGGATCAAACCCGGACGCTGTGCTTTGCCTAAGCAGGCACTTTAGTCCACTGCGCTATCTGGCCGACCCTCTTAAATAAGTTATTTATAATATACCGAGTTATAAAAAATCTCTAATTTCAATACTGGTCTTGAAATTCCTTTTTTTTTTTTTTTTTTTTTTTGAGAAAGGGTCTTGCTATGCATTTTGGGCTGGCCTTGTTCTCACTTTGGTGGCTCGAAGGCTGGTCTTGAACTTGCAGAGATCCTCCTGACTCAATGTCCTCCATGCTGGGATTACAGGCATGCGCTGCCACACCCGTGAAATTCTTAAACTTTGCCAGAATGATATATGAGTTTCCAAGACCGTAATGGTCACGGAACGGACATACAGTGATATTTCATTTGTAAACAAGGAAGGCACCAGCTGTTCTATTCAAATGAGAGCAACACAAGGCTCAGCCACCTGGGTAGAGCTGACACGCTCAGGGTGATCGGCCTGCGTAAGCGATTCTAAATCTGGAGTGAGCATCAGCCCACTGTCCTTACCCAGAAAGATGCTTCCCTTAAGGCAAGTAGTTATTAGAGACTTCACCTCTCTGGGCATGTCTTACTACTTTTGATTCACTTTTCATGTGCATCAATTCCGTCATACGAAGTAAGCTTATGAAATCAGCCAACCCCATTTGTATACCTTTGAGCTTTCTTTCACACTCTTCCAGATGCACGAAACGAAAATCGGAATGGGGGATCTCAGTCTTAATAAACCTGAGGTCAGCTAACTGCTGTGGCTGAGCACTCCGTACTGCAGGCTTCACAAAGTGTCCCTGTGTTTGGACACTTGCAATCAATTCAGGAAAGCCTTTATGACCTGGGGAGCCATCCTAGAGAGCCCGTGTCCTAAATGCACTGCAATTTTAAAAGTTAATTTTAAGTTTACAGATGAAGCTAGAAAGAATTTCTACAGGTTTCAGTGTCAGCCCAAATAGTGTTTTAAAAAGTTTTTTGAGTTGCCAGTGGTGTCCAGTGCTTGCTCTCAAATATTTTCCACCCAATTTCAACCTTGGGGATTAAGAACTGATGGATTGTGGGGGTTTAACTAGTTTCCTTTTCTTTCTTTTTCTTTTTTCTTCTTTTTTTTCCTTTCTCCAGTTTTGTGTACCTGATTATTTTGTAGGATTTAGAGAGAGTGAAGTGGCTGGAGTTCAATCATTTGAGGCGCAGGGCCGATGCAGACTTGCAAACGTGCTCTTAGGTTGCTGTGGAAGCCAGCTCTTCACCAACGAAAACCCCTGCTTCCAGCTGCTGAGAGTCTCCACTCTTTTCTTTCCTCCTAATTCACTATTGATCCTACAAACCTGAAAAACCTGTGGCAGTGTGGGCTTAGCCCAGAAAGGGACCCGCCTTCCAAAAGAGGCATCACATTTGGAAGTCAAATCATTTGTTAAGATCAATTACTCTAACTTCTTATACATCTGAATTTACTTCAGAAGATGCTTATTAATTAATATGCTAAAGCACCGATGCATTTACAAAATTGCTTCAAGGAAAATGTCACCTCTTTGAATTCTTGAAAAGAAAATCTTCAACAATTCCACAGAGCTCTGTTTCCTTCTGAATTCAGTTTTAATATTTTTCTCACAACTAACATTGCTTTCTCCAACTACATTAAAGTAATATCAGCCCTCATACAAAACAACACGTGGATTAATTGTGGACCTACTATGTTTGGTGGTGCAAAGATTCCTACTGCTAAGTAGGAACACTGGAATGTGTGTCACTCTTCATCTGTATTTTCATTCTGTAAGTTGTAATGCTTTATATGCATGGGCATTAGTCATATTTTTTTTATTTTCCATATAATAAATTTTGAAATTATTTATAGTTGTAAGGTTTTAAAGAATGAAATAAGAGAAAGGATCACAGAAAATAACTTCCTTAGAAAAGGACTTACTACAGAAAGAGATTTTAAATTGTGAAATTCTGAGGCAACTAAATCAAATAAATTACAAAGCAATATTTCTTTAAAGTGTGCATATGAAGAAGTATATAACAGTATCATGTATTTTGTAAGCTAGAAAACAAAATTGAAATTTCCAAAGGACAAAAATCAACTGGAAATAACAATATTTCAACATAGATTTCTTTTATTTTTCAGATTGATTAAAAGTACAGTGAATCACTGTAAAGGAAAGAACATTTTCTTGCCCTGAAATTTGTAATTAACTCAATTGATTTATCTTTAGGAAACCTATTCTTCATCACAGCCAGCAGCTCTTTAGTGTAGTTGATGAACAAAACGGTATTCCCTAACCATACCTAATGATGAATTCACATTCAAATTTACCGAAAATAGTCCTCCAGTTCCACAATATAAATTAACTTAGGCACAGATCTTCTTTATTACATGTTGTTAAACAATTAGTCAAATATTCCTGAAATAAGTTTTGATATCGTGTAATGGCTCAACAATTAACGCAAAATGAAATACAGTGTCTGGAGTAAAGCTCTGTTATAGCTTTAGGATGTTTACTTTTGGACTTTAGACTGACTTTCATTCTGATTAATGTACCTGATTTTGCTTTAAGAACCCATTTTATTTAGGGGTTCTTCCTCTAATTTGCGTGACGTCTTAAAACCTTATCTCCACCCAGACACTTTAGTCTTCTTTACCTCTAAATATCATTGGTTTTGCTGTCAGATGACATTAAAATATTTCTATCGACGTAAAATTTGCTTTATAAATGCTGAAAGAAAGAGTTGTCTATTATGTGAATATCCATTTATGTTCTTTCCATCATTGTTTCTTCCTTTTTTGTGATTTTTAAATACTTTCTTTTTCTGTTTAAAAAATTTTAGCCATACATTATAAATGAGTACTAACAATAAATTTCTTTTACTTTTGTTTCGTTAAGAATTTCTCAGTCAGTAGGAGTCTTGGCACCAAGAATAGACCTGACATGGTTTCAAGTAAAAAATATGCAGTCATTGGAACTGTCTGTTGGCCAAAATTCATTTCTTTCTGTGAGTTGTTAAAGGTTCTGTGTTCTGCATGCATGCACACTCGTGTGTGTGTGTGTGTGTGTGTGTGTGTGTGTGTCAATAGAAACCAAACCCAAGGCCTATATTTGCACAACAAATGCTATAGCACTGTCCTACAGATATAACACTGACTTTCTTCCTACATTCTTGCATTTCTTTTCCAGAGTGTGTTTATTTTCTCATCAGTACAATGCCATTTGATTTTCTTATGTGAATTTAGCTCTTTTATCAAATTTGTTTAAGCCTTCAGTCACTATGACTCTGATATGCCTCAGCAGTACTTTTGCTTGCCTCCCATTCTGAAATTCTGATGGTATGGCTCTTGCTACTGCCCTCAGGCTCTGCACTTCCATTTCGGTATTTTCTTTCTCTGTCCAGCTTGTATACATTCTATTGATCTAGCCATCCACCTTCGAGTCCTCTAGTTCGCTGTTTATATCCTATAATCCTCACTCAACTTTTGAACCAAAAGCCACTTTTCATCCATTGTATTCTTGTTAATTCTTTCCTTTTTAAAAAAGAATACAGAATAGAGATATAAAGAAAAAAGTGTTAGAAACGACACAAGATTTCACCAAACAAAGTAACAGGAATTCAACAATGATTCCTATATTACGTGATGCTATCTTCAAATTAGTTGTTCATATTATCAGATATAAACATGTAAGATTCATTTAAAAAAACCAACAACAATTACAAAGAAGTTACAGGAAATTCAAAAGAGGAGAAAAATCAGAGTTAAAACAATTAAGCATTAACTGCTCCTTTCAAATGGCCAGCAGAATTTGACAGTACAATTATCCAAACTATTCTGCCTATATGCCCAAATACATCTTTTTTCCATCTTACATCAGTCCCTTTCCTTATCTGTTTTACCTTTCATTGAACAATTCCTTTTCCTTTCACAGTATCTGTTGTACCTTTTAGATTTTCATTACTCTTTCAAGTTCTCACACTAGTGAGATAAAACAATGTTTGCACATGCGGATCTGATTTATTTCCCTTACCCATCTAACCTTTAGCTGCTTCCATTTATCCACAAAAGCCTTGAATTTATCTTTTTCAATAGCTGAATAATACTTCATTTGGTAAAAATCCCATGTCTTTTCTTCCATTCCTCAGTTGTTGGGCATTTGGTTTGTTTCCAAGATTTAGCTATGGCAAATTGCACTGCTGTAAACCTAAGTGCCTATGTATCACTCTGGTGTGATCATTTCAGTTCTTTTGGAAAAACACCTAGGGGGAGAACAGCTGGCTCGAATGGGACCTCCAATCCTAGGTTTTTGAGAAATCTGTTCTGATTTCCATAATGGTTTTACCAGCCTGCCCACCTACCAAAAGTGGAAAAGAGTGCCTTTTCCCCCATAGCCTTTCCAGCATTTCTTATTGATAGACTTCTTGATGGCAACCATTATTTCCTGTATAAGATAGTATCTCATTGTTTTAGTTTGCATCCCTTGAATGACCAATGATGTTGAACATTTTTTCATATATTTATCTGCCACTCGTACCACTTTGTGGAGTGTGTATTCATCTTAGATGCCCACTTGTAAATAGGGTCTTTGTATTTTGTCAGACTGATTTTTAAAAATTTATTCTTTATATGTTCTAGTTAGGAGTCCTTTGTCTGATGGACAGTCTGCTATAATTGTTTCCCAATTCATGGGTTTTCTTTTACTCTGTTGGTGATTTCTTTTGATGTGCAGCATCTTTTAAAAAAGATGAGATCAAGGGCTGGGGAGATGGTTCAGTGGATAAGTGCTTCCCTGGTAAGCACAAGGGCCTGAGTTCAATCCCTGGTTCTGCCAAAAAAGAAAAAAACAAAATATGAGATCCCAATTGTTGATTCTTTGAAGTATTTTCTGTGCATTTTGATTTTTGTTCACGAACATTTTACCTACCCCAATGTCCTTAAGTTTTCCACCTACTTTCTTTTCCAGAAAATTTAGTGTTTCAGTTTTAATATCTAAATCTGTGATCCAATTTGACTGTAGTTTTTTGTATGATGACAGTCACGGGTCTACTTTAAGGCTTTGGCCTGTGTAAAGCAAATTTTCTCAGCACCATTTATTAAAGAGACCATCTTTCTTCCAGTGAATATGTTTGGCTCCTTTGTCAAAGATAAGATGGTTGAGTGTGTTTGTAGTTGTGTCTACATCTACTCTGTTCTATTGATTTGTGTGTGTGTGTGTGTGTGTGTGTGTGTGTGTGTTTGCCAGTATCATGTTGATTCTATCAAAGTATGTTTGTAGTATAATTTCAAGTTAGAGATTGTAATCTCGCTTGCCTTTCCACTGTTGCCCAGGACTGATTTTGCAGTTCTAGATCTCTTCTAGTTCCAGATGAATTTTACGAATGCTTTTTTCTAAATCTCTGTGGTATACTAGTGGTATTTTAACTGGGATCACATTGAATCTGTATAACAATTTTGAGAGTAGGCCAATTTGCACAATATTGGTTCTTCTTATTAAGTAGTAAGGAATATCTTTCCATTTTTTGAAATACTCTGGATCTTTTTTTTTTCAGAGTACTATGATTGTCATTGTAGAAATATTTTACTTTTTTGTGAGTTTCAATTATTATTTCATTTTTCTGCATGTTATTGTGAAATAGGTGGTTTCCATAATTTCATTCTGAGTACATTTGTTGTTCTTGTATAGAAATGCTATTGATTTTTGGGTGTTGACTTTGTAGCCTGCTACATTACTGAATTTGGTTATTAAATCTGCAAGTCTCTTAGTAGAGTTTTTGGAGCTTTCTATGTGCAGTATCATGTCATCAGCAAATAATAATAGTTTCACTTCTTCCTTTCCAATCATTATTCATTTTATTCGCTTGTTTTGTCTAATTGCTTTGACTAATGTTTCCAGAGCTATACCAAACAGGAGTGGTGACAATGGGCATTCTTGTCTTGTTCCTGATTTTAAAGTGAAGGCTTTCAATTTCGATCATCAAGTACGATTTTTGAGGGCTGGCCAAATAGCTTAGCAGATTAAAGCACCTGCAAGC
>NDGM010941448.1:0-11400 GCA_002564305.1 Octomys mimax | reverse complement strand
TGGCCATGGCCCTAGTGACAAGTCTTCTGCCCACACATCAGGAAAGATGTCTTTTGAAATCTCTGGATTGTAGTCCTTGGGCATTTCTGATTGATGTATTCACCATTCTTCTTCTTTGGCCATCATCAATGTAAGTATTAAGTTGGAAGCTAGAGTTAAGTGTGAGAGTTGCTGGCTGGGTTGGGTCAAAACAGACAGCTTTGAGAGGAGGTCTCATCCCATAAGAAGGATAGTACTTTCAGGCATGTCAAACGTGTTTGACAAAATACCCACCAATTTCACAGGCTCTGATCTGACAGAACTTTTTCATACTGGAAGTTCCTATGGCACTGACTACTTGAATCTCCCAGGAAGTTAAAGGGACAATGGACTCTGTTACCACATAAAGTTCTACTCCTCTATCCCCCATGAAAGTCATTGTTTTGCCCCATATTTTGGTGATAATCCTGGGATCATGAAGGCTTACATTCATTTGACAGAGCCCAGGTGTCTAGGCATCATTGTTGAAAAGTAGGAACAAGGGTTCAGATATAGAGTGACCTCCTGTTCACTGGTGATAACATCTGCTCTTTCAGACAAGTGGGCATTTATCTTTCCAGTGTCCCAGTTGTTTGCATCAAGAACATTGGTTTGAAGCCAAAGCACAGGTTTGGCCTCTGGTTTTGACTTGGGAACCCTATAGAGCTTTGTTGTATTTTCCCTTCTGGTGAGATTGATTTGCACGTTCTTTGGGGTAGGGCAACTTTCCTGAGACTGCAGCCAAAAGAGCAGTATCATGACATCTGTTTCCTCTTTTCTATTATTTCTCAGTTTGCAAAAGCTTTCTGGACTATTTGAAGCAGCTGGGAGGCATTCATGCCAGGGAATTTGTCAATTTTCTGAATGTTTCTGCAGATGTCAGCGGCGTACTGGGTCACAAAGAAAATCTGCTAGTTTTCTGAAGTGCAGGGTGAAATGGAGTAGGTTCTGTAATCTTCTCACAGTCTCTCATAGAACCTGGCTAGATTTTCATTTGGTTCTTTGATGACCTTATCTATTTTAGACATGTATATTAGTCCTCTGCACCTGCTCCCTTTGATCTCTGCCAGGAGGGCCTCACAATAGTTTCAAAGCACAGAGGCCCTTAGTTGCATTGCATTGAAGTCTCATTCTGTGCTGGTAGAAGAGAGGGCTGTATTCAGCCAAGTGGCAGAGTCATCAAAATAGCCTGGCATTCTAGTCTTTATCCAGGTTCTTTGCCTCTTCAAAAATTCATGTGCACCCTTCAGTACTGAAAAGTGTCAAAGGAATTTGTTGGCAATCCTTGCAAGTAAACTGTTGTGTCTAGAAAATCAGAGACAAAAGATTAATCATGATTTGGGTCTTCTCTACATCTTGTGGGGTCTGGTCCTTCCAATTCAGAAGATCAGAGGAGCTGAAGGGTTGCTAGTATAAAGCAGGTTGTGATTTGGTCCTTTCTGCCCATAGGGATACCCTTGGAAAAGCATCTGAAGGTATGCTGAGTGGAGCTGGCGTTAATGTGACTTGGCTCAGGTGACTTGCAGAGACTAGGCTGAGCTGGGGATGGTGTAGCCTAAAGAGGCAAAGCCAGTGGCAAAGAGAGTGTTGTCTGTGCTGAAAGCAGCAGCACAGAAGGCAGAAATAAAACAGGGAACTGCACTGACAGTGCTGGCGATGAGACAGCATAGACTGCAGTGTGGAGAGTGCTGGTGGCTGGGATGGAGTCAGCTGCAACCACAGAGCTGCTGGCAGTGGGAATACAGCCAGCTGTGGCTCAGGAAGTGCTGGGACAGGAATGAAACCAGCTGCCATGCAGGGATCACTAGAGGCAAGGACTGACCTGGCTGTTTCACTGATGGGGCTGTAGAGCCTAGGAGAATGGCCCATGGTGAACTGGGTGGTTGCTCTGAGAATGTCAGGGGCGAGAACAACACTACACTGACCTCAGGGACAGGTGGCTAGCTGCTGAGTGGCTTGGGGCTGAACCTGGAGGCAGTGACTATTCTGACAAGTTTAGGTGTTCACCTGCATATGGTGACAGAAAGTCTTCATCATGACTTTCAGGCTGGATAGGATAAATCTTTTTAGCTTTTTGATTCTTTGCTCATCTAGGGGACTTTTATTTTGCTTTTATTACCAAGAGTTTACTTCTCCTAGAGAGCATATTCTCTGAGCCAGGGTGGCAGATTTTGACATAAGTTCATCCAGCAATCAATATAGGTGAGCTGCTCTTGGCTGCTTTCTGCAATCTGATTCCAAACTTGGTGACTGAGTTCTACATTCAGAGTGCCTTCTGGAGGCCAATCAGGGCAAAGGTGTGGACATTCAGTTTTACAAAGCATGCAGAGGTGCTTTGGTTTTCATTTCTCTCCATAGTCCTTTGCAAAGCCCTTCTTGAAGATTTTCATCATACGCTTCAAGGGGATTATCTTACTCTGATGCTCATTGTGTCTGGCACCTTATGAGCATATACGGGACTCTCAACAAAGTGTGGGTGCCCCTCAGAGAAAAGTCACTCAGATGCCCACTTGGCCATGCTCCTCATGGGTTCTTAGGTGTAAATTACCAAAGGAGGATGCAAGTCCTCCATTATGTCATATGTTCATCACCAAAGCAGTACAAGTGAGGGTCCAGTCAGGCACTGTGAGCATTGTGGCCCAGTCTTGGTGCACAGGGAAGACAGTCTATGTCTTACAGTGTTCACACTCAGCCCACACATTCACACAGTTACACAGAAGTTAAAACCCGTTCCTGCCTCCACTCCTTGGAGCAATGTGTTACTGAATCCAAAACAGAAACTAATGGTCCTAATTAACACAAGCTACTAATACAGGATACCAGCATTGTCAGCTAGCACAGAATCCAAGGGTTGATTAAATACTTGCTTCATCCTGCAGGGGAGGGAACTGACAAATAGAAGCTCACAGGCTCACTGAGAGACTTCCCCAGGGTAACCTTACTTTAACCATCCACTGGCCCACTTTCTGTGTTCTATGTCCTCAGGGTCCCTTACTGGCACACAATGGTTCCCACTGCTCAACTGCACCCTGTCTCTTTTGCAGTCAAAACTCAAGTCCCCAGAAGTCATCCAACCTTCACCAGTGACCTAATTGGTCAGAATGGTGTCTTCCAGAGGGAGCCCCTAAGTTATGGTGTAGACTTCAGGACTAGGCCAAATGAAAAACAACAGCACCAGAGAAACTTTGGAAGGCAGCTTATTACACTAGTAGGCTTGGGAAAACAGAAATTCAAACCACTAGTCCTGTTCTGATATTGCTAACTGCATATAAGGGTTTTGGAAGTATAAAAGGCAGGTAAGATAACATCCTATAGTTGGTTATACATACCTTTGTAATTAATTGCTATGCAGAATTTACTCTTACAGGACATACTTACATCACTATAATATAACATGAGAGAAAAAAAAATCAATGATTTTCTGAGACTGGGCAGAGGTGTCCCTGAGGAGATAACTCTCTGGGATTGATTGGCTAAGCTGCACTTTACCCATAGCTGGCTGTCAACTGCCAGGTTTCCTTAGGCTTTGTAGCTTTCTGATCCTGAGAACCAGATGTGTTCCCCAGTCTCATCCTTGAGCAGAGTTACAAATATACTAGTGTTATAAATTAAGGATTAATATTTTCACTATACTGGGCTAACCAAATAGCTCAGAGAATTAAAGAATTAAAGCCTGAAGCAGGCTCAGGGATGGGGTTTGTTCCTGGGCCTGCCTTGCCAGCCCCACCCCCAGGGCATGCAGAAACTAGACTGGGCATGGTGGCATGCACCTGTAATCCCAGCACTTGGGAGGTTGTACACAGGCAGATCACTATGAGTCTGATCTAGCAGTAAGACCATGAACACCCTGTTGACCCCTCCCTAAAATACAGGAAAAAAAAGAGTCAATTTAGTAAAAAGAAAATGTACTAATACATGATTCAAATTGTGTTCTCTTTTACCAATTTCAGAGACATTTACACACTATATGTTTCCATTGTTCATAAGGAGCACTGTCGGATTCTTCAGGTATGTGCCCACTATTTTGAATGCATAACTTTATGCAAGTTGTGAGCATGATCCCAACGTGGTTGGGATCCCAATGCTCTCTAACCTTAATCATGCTTAGACACATAGTATCATCTAAAATTACATCTATTTTCTATCTGAATTATTTCTTGGAATATAATGCACTGCAGGACATAATGCCAACTTTCTACACTGCAGAGCATGTGGTTAAGATCCCAGCACCTCACTGCTGCTTCCTACCATCATCCGGAAGATCTATAGTACATATTGCTATCACTAGTCCAGTCAGTGACAGAATGTTAAAGTTTCAGGTCGTCTTATGCTGAGCATTTAAATTTCAATTGTTGTGTCTGACAAGGGTAAATTTTATTTGCACAGGAGTTCCTAAGCTTACAGATATAAAAATTATAGTTGTAAGTGTAAAGAAGAAAAAAAATAACTTTATTGGAAAGAGAAAGAAGTGAGAAAGAGAGATCCCTTATTGGAGTAAGGTAGGGAGCCTGAGGCAGTCTTCATGGGTTTTTCTTCCTAGCCCTGTTATTTTATGCCAGCAAAATCTTTCCCCCATGAAATTTATTCCAGTTTTACTGGCTATTTTAGACTCCTAGGCCCATGATATGGCCATTGAACCTCTCTATTGCCTACATGCAAAACATTTGGCAAGCCCATTTAGTATTTTTTTTTGTCTTCAAAGTGCCATCTCTAGCATTTATGATGGGCCTTATCTACATAGCCCAGTGAGAAATTGTTAAAGGGATAGAGGTGAGTAGATGTGTGAAAATATGTTGAGTTTGTAAAGTCAGTGTAAGTCAATTATATATCAAATAGATCATTTGAATAAATACATAAGGAGGTAGCTCTGAAGAGAAAGCAATTGTTAACTGTGAAATTATGCAATTATGATTCCTGTGAGACACTGCTACATTAACTTTGGATTTTTACACATTCTTTACAGTAGCTGTGTGCCTAGACAAAAAACACTATGTGCTCTAAAGAAGAGTTCCGTGTGTGATGCTCAGGGACTTGGCTTTCATGGGTTCAGTGCAAGGGAGAAATTTCTATCTTTCTTGTGGAAATAAAAGAGATTTTAGTAAGAATCTATCAGCCAGGCATGATGATACATACCTGTAATCACAGCACTATAGAGACTGAGCAGGAGAATTGCTTGAGTTTGAGGCCATCCTGAGCTATTAAAGCAAGTTCAAGGCTATCCTTCACTATGTAGTGAGACCCTGTCTCAAAACAAACAAATGAACAAAGACAAACGAACGTAACAAAAGAATCAAACAGACAAAAAGAAAATTATAAAAACCCTGACAGTCGGTGTGTGACTTTGATATCTACTAATAGTCACAATGTTATTGTAGAAAGAGCTCATATTAACATCAGAAAATAAAAGCCAGGGGCAGGTGAGATAGGCAAGCTTATGTAAACTCAGGGACTGAGGCTCAATCCCCAGCAACACATACCCCAAGGGTGGGCTCAACCAGCCAGAGTCTGGGTATGGTGGCACATACCTGTAATCCCAGGGCTGGGGAAACTGAAAACAGCTGTGTAATGAGACTTTGTAACTACCAAATGCATTTTTTAAGAGACATATGAACTATTACTTATTTCTGTGACAATGAAACTGCTGAGGTAGACTTTACCAGAACTTCCCATGTACTACCTCAGTTGTGCTTGGGTTTTACTTAAAAAGTTTGATCCACTTACAGTTTCATCCAGAGTCCAGAATTTCCAAATGCTCCACAAATTTTAGTAGAAATGCTTATGTATGAAAGCATCTTATTTAGCTAAGTGAAATAAATTATAGTCAATGGTAAACATTTTTAGTACCCCAAATGTAATTCCAATAATAACTTCTTTTATTTGTGGCATGTTACCTGTGGTCACTTTATCCACCCAGTTCATTGCACAATTGATTATCACCTGTTCATTTCTATAGAAATCATAGTTCAAAGTTATTTGCTACATCAATGAATTAAGAACATTTCTACAAACTAAGAAATAA
Source organism: Octomys mimax (assembly GCA_002564305.1). NCBI lineage: Eukaryota > Metazoa > Chordata > Mammalia > Rodentia > Octodontidae > Octomys > Octomys mimax. The sequence goes on along the minus strand of NDGM010941448.1, from coordinate 5,363 downwards.
AAATGCTGTCATTGGTGGTTTTGATTTATCCTTTAAGATGCAACTTTTTAAAATGATATGCTAAATGCTGATGTATAGGCATAAAAATTAACATATTTGGAAAATAAAACCAAATATTAGCAGATAGATAATAAGATTGCATTTTTAATATGCAAAACTAACTTTTTCTTATCTGATTATTGAAAAGTCATGTTCCTTGACTGTCTCTTTGGGGAGACCCACCAATCGAAATCCTGGTGATCCTAGAAAAGACAATAGGGAGGATAAGTATTTCTAAGGGTGGACAACAGAGAGAGTAGATCAGCTTTGGCAGCATGGGGAGCTTCATCCATCACATAATTTCATTTTCATATTTATAAATTGAATCCATTCACATAGTAGAAGGCAATAAATGTGGCTCAGAGAAAAATTACTGCAGCCTTTAAAACACCTTCACTGCAGTATTTGTAATAATGTCTGGATGAAGCAACTGGAAATAGTATGCTGGCAAATTGGCATGAAAATGAACTTTGCTCACAGTTCTTTGATATTTTATGTTTGTCAAATCAAATTTAGGCCTCCAGTATTTTACTAGAATGTTTACTAGAATGTCACTCTGGGTCCACTGGCAGGAAAAACCAAGGATGGACTATATTTGAATAACATGGAATATACAAACTTTCCTTCCAGAGGGAAAAAAAAAATGAAGGGATTACCAGGGAGTTGGAAAAGTTGTTGACCTGTGATTCAGCTGAGACTCAGTGGGATAAAGATCTTTGAGTGAAGTTCTCTTAAACACCATGCTGCTTGTGCTGGGCCTACATCAGTACCCTGCTGTGTACAGTCAGGAGTTGTGAATAGCCCCAGGATGTGTGTCTCTTGCATACTGGTGTGAGGGTTTTCAGAAAGCATCAAGTCTTTGGTCAGGTTCACTCACCAGCATCTGTAATCCCACAAGAGCCGCACTGGGCTCAGCTTAGACCTAAGCCTTATGAATGTATTTTGTTAAGATCTAGAAGGGAAGAGATTTATCAATAGCTCTGGATGCACAAAATTTATAAGGACATTCACAGCAAATTATCCACTTTGATCAGTTCATACAGTATGCATGTGATGAATAATCACAGTTAACTCTGTTAATAGGTATAATCTATACAGGTTGAAATTTTTTTCAGCTTATTACTGTATTCCATAATTTCATAATACTTTGGAGGGCAGATTGAGGAAGCCACATTGTTGGCGGTCTCACAGTGGAGAGGGATGAAGCTGGGCTCTGAGCTTCATCACCATTTACCTCTGCAATCGCATGCACAGTCCAACCTCAGAATGGAAGCTATCAGGTGGATTGTTCAAGGTGTCTTAGTCTCTAAGACAGGATAGTGTATTCATTTTCAGAGAAATTCTCCTTCCACAAGTCACAGAGAGTGCAGATTGGTTGTTAGGTATTATAAATGTTGTTTGTTGCTCCAGGGAGGTAGAAAATGTGTCACCTAAATACCAATCTACCAGTACTGAACAAAAACTGGCCACTTCAGAAATATGTGACTGAGTCCTGAAAATCAATCACTGGTCACCCCATGTGAATCAGTGAGCAGGGTGCTTTGACTAGCTTTCTTTTTCCAGTTCTGAGGAGGTTCATGTTCATTAACACTCTGCAAGCCAGGTCGGAATCCACAAGTCTAAGATGTTCATGCCAAACCTCATATTTCTATGAGAAAAAAAATCAAGAATTTTTTTCTGAGTTGTATGTCAACAGTTCCAGAAATTGACATCATATAAGCAAATGTATCTACATCATGCTAAAAATAGTGGGTGCTTCTAATTGTGAACCATTTTCCCGGAAAGAGACCCTTCAAATGTATACTCCTATGCAATTGACACAGAGATATGGAAACCCAAGTCACATGAGTCACTCAAGAACTTTTAACTTAAGACAAATCTTGTGTCAGAGTCAGTTTACTGTGAACTAAATGACATTGTAACATTTTCTTGCCACTGTACTTTGGGATCTCTATGTTTTAAAAATGATCTTAGGATGAAAAGGCTTTTCAGTCTTTTGGCTAAGATCAAGTGTTAAATGATCTTAGGAAAGTGCAAGTGGACTCGAGATGAAGTCCTTGATTTGAGATCATTATTTATTTATCTATATTTACCCATATCATCTCTAATGTTGTATAAATGCATTTCTATATGCTTAAACATATGCCTACTACTAAACATACACTGTCCTGCTAGTCCCTGAGAGCTGAGGAGGGGTTACTATAACCCCCAATTGTTTCTTCATGTGTGAATATATCAAACATCATGAAAGACTCCTACCTCTGTCCTTTCACAGAATAAGAGGACCCTGGTGCTGGCACAGTGGACCAAGGGAACAGCTCTTATTCCTCTGAGGGCACAGCCAGTATCACCCACTGAGGTGAGCAACAGGGATCACTCGTGCTTTCATATGCAATGTACATCGTTCATGCAAATGCAGAATTATGCAATCAAATTAAAACAGCAAGCCTTTGATTAAATTCAGCTTCTCTGTCAATCTTGAAGCTAAATTCTGCAATTACTGGGCTTAACCTCCAAAACATGGAAAGATCCTGGTTCCTCCTCTTCCGGGTAGTAGCTCCCAGAGGTGAGAATTTCAGAGTGGCACCTGGCCTGCTGGAGCTCTCAGAGCCTCTTCCCCTCAGCTGCTCAGTCTCTGGTTACTTCATCACCAGGGGTTGTAACTGGAACTGGATCCTCGAGATTCAAGCAAAGGGGCTTCAGTGGATGGGGTGGATTAGTAGTAGTGGGAAAGTACAGCTTATAAGCTGTCCCTGAAGAGCCAAGTCAGCATCTCCAGAGACACATCCAAGAATCAGTCCTATCTGTAACTTAACAACTCTGTAACAAATGAGGACGCAGTCACGTATTACTCTGAGAGAGACATAGTGGGAGAACTTTCGTGTGAGCCGTCACAGACCTCCATGTAGGGATGCCTACAATCATAAGATTTTGTTGGAACCACCAGGGGGCGATGAGGATCCACTGAGCACTATGAAGGGCCCCAGAAGCAGGTGCAAAGCAGAAAGCTGGGGAGAGAGGGCTTCCTGTCAGATTTTGAGTCCCCTCTTTATGTAAACAACACATGACGGGCAGTGACCCTGGAGTTCATCTACTGCAGTGTCCTAATGAAGAATCACTTCCAAAGAAAATACATGTCATTTTCCCTGTTAAACTTTCGTTCATAGATGTATTTCATTATTTCTGTCCATGTTCTGTGTTTTGAATGTTTTTGAAAACTAACCGTATCTTGCATCACTCAAAGCAGACAGTGAATTTTCTTAAGTCAGGTTGTTGTGGGAAAAAGTGAATTAGCAGCAGCCAGAAGCTCAGGAGAAGAAAGGAAATTCTATTGACCCTAGCAGATGCTAGAGGAGTTATCTCCAAGGTCTGAGGTGAGGTTTACACAGAACTTGTCTTTTGAAAGGTTGGTGTGGAGAAGTTTCAAGAACGAGATAAGCTTCTACTTGAAGGTCATGGTAGAATGTGTGTCTTGTGTTCAGCACAACTGTATGGAACAAAGTTGTTTTAGCACAGAGAAGTTTTAATTTGATGATGTTAGTCTGGCCAGATAGCTCAGTGGACTAAAGCGCCTGCATTGGCAGAGCGTGGCAACCAAGGTTCAATCCCAGTTGTGCTGTGTCTTCCCCACCCTGGGGCACACTGAGCCAGTGATTGAGACTGGGTGTGGTGGGGCAAACCTATAATCCCAGCACTTGAGAGTTTGAAAACAAGAGAATCACTACGAGTCTGATCTACATAGTAAGACCCTGTACACCCTGTAGACCCTGTCCTAAATGATAATAATAATAATAATAATAATAATAATTTGATGATGCCATATGATTTAGCTGAGCTCAGTGGCAGAGAATAGAATGACTGCAGTTTTGTCTAATAAAATACTCACTGTTAACTCAGCATTTCTGCTTCAAGGTGACTTTGGAATTTCAAATCATTATCAACTAAACTTTAACTTAGTCAAGTCTTGTGGTAGACATTTATAATGCCAGCACTCAGGAGGTACAGACAGGAGAACTGCTGTAACTTCAAGGTCAGTCTGATCTACACAGTGACTTCAAGACCAACCTGGAACAAATAGTGAGACCCTGTTACTAAATAATATATAATATCAGTGATAATCACCCATCATTGCTCATCTTCGGTGTCACTGCAAGTTGGTGTCTGGGCTCACACTAAGGTCTTCTTTCTTCATATTTTGCACAGTAACACAAGGAAGAGTCCACTGTTGTCACAGATAAGCAATAGGGACTAATAGTGATAATTATTATTTCATTAGAATAATAATAATAATATATAGACTTCTGTGTAGTTCTGTTGTAATTTATCTAATCCTCTGTCCAAATCATAATAAATCATGAGATTTTATTGGAACTGCTTCCCTTCTCTTGCCCTTATATGTGTTTATGGCCTGATTTAAAACATGGGTGCTGAAGGCCAGAATTATTCCTCTAGCAACAATGTCAATGCCCTAACATCACTGACTCAGAAAGTGTCTCCTACATGCATCATTCTGTTTGCACATAAGATTCTTGAATCATCTTAAGGAGCTTCTGAGGTGCGTTCTGATTGGTCCTGGTTTTCCTGATGAAATCTGTAGTACAGAAACATAATGACTTGCCAAGTTCATATAGCTGGGAGAGACTGTGCACTCAACCTCTACCTGCTGTCACCTTCCCAATGCCAATACAGCTTCTTTCTCAGACATATTGAATTGGAATAATTATTTTCCCATTCTAATCATGAGTATCTGTGTTCCAATTCATTGTTCCTTCCTTTTTCAGAATGTCACACATAAGGAAATCAATAAATAATGGGAATATACTCTTCATACTAATGAGGCTGGAATGTTAAGAGGATAGCACAAAAATCAAGTGAAACACTTTTTCCGCATGATATATTATTGAATGTCAGTTGACCATGTGTGTAATAGAAAGCACAAGTGACTTGCTTCATAAGATTATTAACTCAGATATCCTCCATTTTCATGTTAATATCAAATCTTAGCATTCAGTAGAGGAAACATTCATGTGACCATCAACTGTAATGGGTTCCCTGTCTCAACTCCTTAGATACTCTGTTGCCAAACATGAACTTTGGAGGACACACTGAATTTGACATGGGGTTACTTGTTTGAAATCTTCCATATGAACCAAGAAGCAACCCACAGTGCATGGATGTCCACATTAACCCTTGGGTGTCCATGCCCCAGGAATAGAAACCTCAGCTCCACTCAGTCTCCACTGAATGATTACGTTTTGGTGCAGTGACCAGGATCCAGTTTTTCCTATGCATCATTTTTAATCACTTAAATATTTCCCCTTACA
>NDGM010941432.1:0-14857 GCA_002564305.1 Octomys mimax | reverse complement strand
CCAACGCAGAGCAGCACAGAGCAGAAAGCAACCTTCCATGGTGGTGGCAAAGAGCAAGAGCCTGTCCATTTCTTCTGTGTTTTCCACCCTATGGAAGTAAAGATTTTGGAAGTAGGCATTAATGATTTTATGAATTTCTATAGGGTCTGTAGTGATTTTTTCCCTTTTTATTCTTTGTTGTATGAATCTGAGTTTTTCTTTCCTTTTTTGATGAGGTTGGCTAGGGGTTTATCAATTTTATTTATTATTTCTAAGAACAACTATTTGATTCATCAGTTTTCTGTATTGTTTTCTTCATTTTCATTGCATTAGTTTCTGCTCTGATCGTTATTATTTCCTGCCTTCTTTGGACTTTCAGCTTGGCTTGCTCTGTTTTTTCTAGGAGCTTAAGGGGGCAGTATAAGATGGGTTATTTGGGTTCATTCTGTTTTCCTGCAGTACATTTTTACCACTCTAAATATTCCTCTTAAGAGAGTTATAATTACATCCCACAAGTTCCAGTAAGTTGTATCTGCATTTTCATTTAATTGTAAATATTGTTTAATTTATTCTTTAATTTTATCTGTTACCCATTTAGGTGGGTGTTATTAATTTCCATGTGCTTATGAAGTTTTTGCTGTTTCTTTTGTCAATCACTTCCAGTTTCATTGCACTATGGCCAGATAACATATGTGGGCTAATTTCAATTCTTTTGCATTTGCTTAAGCATGCTCTATGTGCTAGTATATCATCTATTATGGAGAATGTCCTGTGTGCAGCTGAGAAGAACGTGTATTTTGATGTTTTCATTTAATTGTAAATATTGTTTAATTTCTTCTTTAATGCTCTGTAAAGGTCTACTAAGTCCATTTCTTCCAGAAGTTTGGTTTATCTCTGTTATAGCTTTGCTGATTTTTGTCCAGTTGATCTATCTCTTTGCGACAGTGAGATATTAAAGGTCCCCACTACAACTGTGTTGTTGCTCATTTTATTTTTCATGTCTGTTAAAATTTGTTTTATGTTGCTGGGTGCTCTTACATTGGGTGAATATATATTTATAATTGTTATCTCTTTCTCTTGCAGTTTTCCCCTAATGAGTATGTAGTGACCTTCTTTATCTTTTTAAATTATTGGCTTGAAGTTGACATTATTAGCTACCAGAATAGCTACCTGCTTTTTTCTGGGTTTTTATTGCATGGAGCATGAGTTCCCATCCTTTAGCTTTCAGACTATGAATTTCCTTTTGAGTTAAACATATTTATTGAACACAAAATATTGTTCAATTCTGTTTCTTGATCCACTTTGTCAGTCTGATTCTTTTAATTGGTGTATTGAAACTATTTACATTGATGGCTATAACTGATATGTATTGGCTTATCTTTGTCATGTTAGTATTTGGAAAGATTTCCTGTACTTTTTGTATATATTCTTTGTGTGGTTTATTATAAATGTTTATAAAATATGTGTCCTTTATTGTATTGTTCTCCTTGGAAAACCCCAAACCATGACACATAGATGTTTGAATCTGTGTCATGGTTTTTACTTATTTCCTATATTGGGAATTCATGGTTTCCATCATTTTTTAAATCACTTTTTTCATTTTAATGAGAAAGAAATAAAATAATGAAACAGTTTTAAGACAGGTTAGTATGACAGTTATAATAATGAATACATTGCATATTGTTGTCTTTCTAGTAGCTATTCAGAGGACAAGATGGAGACATGATATCTTGTCTAAACATTATTAGTAAAAACCTTTCCTCTCAATGAACTAAGAGAAAGTAGCTGAATACCTATCCTAACTATCTTGTATATACATATCCATCATTTTTTAAAGTTTCTGTTATTTAGTTTGTTTCTGCTCTAGAATCATAAATCATGTCCTTTATTATGGTCACAATCTCTGTAGCTATCTGAGAAATTATTCTATTTGATTTTTTCTAGGGTCTTACTCATCTGCTTTGTTACTTCCACCATTACCACTTCAGAGAGTCCAAGTGGATGGCTTTCAACTTGTTCCACCCCACTGTCCCCCGGGGTTTGCCTTTGGCAAGTTGCAATTCTGGGGTTCTATCTTGCTTCTTTATCTTCTTGTTTTTGATATTTTAAAATTTAATCCTGGGTTGATGTTTGTAAATTGCTTGTGGCAGGTAGCTTTATTGCTAGTATATATAACCCTAGGAAATGACTGCTTCTAAGAGATGCCTTCTGGATGTATCTGACTTTTGAGTTTTTAGTCTGTTGCCAGATTCTATCTCTTCAATTGATTGGGGATAAGAAGCTGCTACTTATTTGGTTTATCCCTTTCTTCTTTGTCATTGACCTATAGTATTGCTTATGACCCTTAAGTAATCTCTGTCTTGACATACCAGGAAGAACAATTGATTAGAACAATTATGTTGTCTTAGCTAAAGTAGTATAATCAGTCATAACAATAGCATCAAACACATTCTAAAAATGACAAGGTGATAAGTATTAACTTGCTACCTTGAACTGTATGAAATAGATTTGTGGTTATATAACAGAATCTAAAACAAATCAGAAAATTATACACAGTTAATATGGTCTTGATATGATAATTTCAGCCTTGGGAGAGAAAATTGAAAAGGGGCTAGGGAAGAGAGAAAAAAATAGAAGAAGAAGAGATTAGAAATGAGGCTGGAGGATGAGGCCCAATCAGGCAAACTTTGGTAAACTGGTGAAGAAGATAAGAGGAAAAGAGAGAAGGAAAAATGACCTAGAAAGTGACGGTAGCCTCTTCTGGTGCGAATGTGTTTAACTATGTAAGACACTGTCACACTGTGCTCCATGCCACTGTACCATTCTCCATTTCCACTTGCCCATGCTTTCCAATAGGTCCACATCCTGGGCAGCACTTGGTGTCATTTTTTTTTGACTCTCAATCTTTTATTCTAATACACATTAATTTAATTCTAATCACAACCTTCTCATCTTTGAGATCTTAGGGTTTTATTACCTCCACATCTTACTTCCTATTTTAAACCATAGAGACTCTAATTTCTACACACAAAGTGTACCTCATTGTAACTTTAATATTTATTTCCATCATGACTAATGAGGTTGAACTTTTATATGCTTATTGGCCATTTGTGTATTCTTTTATGTGGAGTGTCTGTTCAAATTGTTTCTTCATAAAATTAGATTTCACATTTATTTTTGTACAGAGTAAAAGGAGTCATGCAGAGGTGAGTAACTGAAGATCGTATGACAATTAGAGTACCCGGTGGCCTTCTGCACGCCCTTGCTGTTGGATAAGGTGACTGTGAAGCTCTGAGCCTCTTCATCCTTGCAGTGACACTGACAGACTTATTCTAAAAAGGAACTGCTTCCTCATACCACACGCTCTGTTCCCACCACCACTGACTTCTGCTTTATTCTAGATCTTTCCCTCTCCTTCATGCTCAGCCTGATATATTTCTTTCACTTTTGGAGTTTTCTTTCCCCCTCTGTTGTCACTGTCTCTGATTAAAGACAACCTCTGGCCATTTTATACTTTGGATCCATATTTTTTTTCCACTGAGTGATATTTCTAAATTGCCAATCAGGCTACCTTCTTTCCCCACTCGGAAATCAGCATGTCGGCTTATTGCCTATGAAAGGACATTTAACGTGAGCAAGGATTCCAGGCCTTTCAAAACATCCTCCCATGCTCATTCATTCCCTTGTCACCACCTCTCTTACATTTTGCATTTCTGCAAAAGTAAATTGTGAGCAGTTTCCTGATCATTCAATATTCTTTCACATTCTCCTGTCTTGGACTATCTCATTTCATTTGCCTGGGATGTCAATCACGTATTTATGCAATTTTTCTTTTGTGAGCAGGTACATCTGGCCACTGTCTTAGGTACAGAGCACAGAGAGAGCCCAATGAGTGAGGAGGCCAAACCACATGACGAATGCATCTCCAATTCCTCTTCCCTGTTCCTTTCCTTACAGCTGCCCCAGGAAAGAGTCTTGTACGTGAGTAGTCAAGGTCTTAACACTGGGGCTGCAGAACAAGCCAAGGCTTCCTTAACAGACAGAACTCACCCAGGGCAGCTTATCTTGCACTCAGGACTGGGACTGAGATCTTTGACCTTCTTTTGACCCTGTACACAGAACACATATGATCAGAGGAAAGGTTGCATTGCTTTGGCTCAGTTTGGTTGTTACCCTGAATGAGCCAGGGAGACTCTGATGCCTCTGGGGCAATGCACAGGCTGGGGTGCTCTACCCACATATGACCCCTGCCTGCAGTGGTCTGCAAAGTTAGCCCGACTCCCTTCATAGCAAAAGAAAGTAATGAAGGCAAGCAATAGCCATGAGAAGTTTCAGTGTGAGTCTTTTTATATACCTATGTGTCTCTAATCCTTAGTGCAGCTGGGCCTGGCAGTTTCTTATTGCTTGCTTCATTGGGAAAGTTGTTAGTGTGTTAACTTTAAACACACAGCAACAGCAGGCTTGGTGGAATGGGAGGAAGCAGGTGGTAAGTAACCTGCCCAAGGCCACACAGCTAAACCATGGCAGATTCAGGCATCCAAGTCTGGATGCTGAAAAGCACAGGATCTTTTCACCATATGCAGCTGCCAAACTCACTCTGCTCCATGACTGAGCGCAGTGGGCTCCTGGACATGGAGGTTGTCAAAGGCCCCTGAAGCAGGTCAGGGAGGCTGGTGAGTGGGCCACTGGGAGAGGTCCTCCCCTGTGCCCCAGGAAGTGCTATCACCTGCACAGGGCACACAGCCTGCTCCATCTAAAGGGAAAAGGCCTCAGGAGAAGGAGGGGGTGCCCTCTCTTCATTTCTTATCTGATGGATGCTTTAGGGAGGAGACTGCTCAGCGAAACCCACTTTAATTACACTCAGGAAAGAAGAGCTGCTGAAAGCGCCTCTCCTGGATTATTCATGAAGATGAGAGGAAAGAGCTTCCTTGTAAAGACCTGCAGAGAGGAGGAATCTGGCTGGGTGAAGTAAAGCAGGAGGAGAGCGCTGGAGAGGGGAAGGAGGGAAGGAAAGACACTATAGCTGATGCGGCTGTAGGAGTGCAGGCATGTGTCAGGGTGGGAGTGTCCTAGATCAAGGGACGGTGACAGCCAGGGAAGGCTGTGTGAACACACAGGCTGTGCACTGTCACAACCTGTCGCCGCCACAAGCCTTGGTTGCTGGGGTCTCTGCTTCTGCTGCATAGAGGCGCATTTCTGTGGATGTTCATGCTCACACTGACCCGGCTGAGCAGCAGGTTGGCCTTCTGCACATGCCCAGTTCTGGCATTGGGAGCTCTGTGGGGTGAATCTCACCCACACTGCTGCTGTGACTTATAAGACACATTTCTCTCTCTTTTTTTTTTTAACCCTGTGGGATTGTCTTGGTTGCACATCCCCCTCATACATCTTCTAGGCCCTCTGCCTACTTTCTGCTGCCTCTTTTATTCCTTAGCTGCCCTCCATCTTTACTCTCCATTTATGCACAAAACTCCCTTTCTGTGGCCCGCTTCTCTTCTGTAAGCTTCCATTTATTCCAGTGTCCAAATGAGGACCAAATCATCTTCCTCAGGAGCATTGGGGAGGTGCGACAAGGTTACCATGGGGGGCCTGGCCAGCCCCCTGGAGGTTGGTGGCCAGAGGTCTCTTTTACTTTGCTTCTTTTTCCTTGCAGTCTTCCTTCAAGAACTGTCCTGTCCAACATGGCCACCACTGGCCATGTGTGGCTGCTGCCGTGCAGATGTGTATTAACACTGGTAAGCCTCATTGTTCTTAAAACTCTTGCTCTGGGCTGTATTGGAACCCTCCTTTATTTCCCCATCATTTTGATTCATATAACTCACCCCTTCTGGTGCACCCCAAAGTAGATTTACATATGCCATACGCTGTGTATCTATACAGATATAAATTAGTAACTTTACTGAGGTCTAATTCATATATCATAAACATCACCTTTTTAAAGTATACCATTCACTGTCTTTAGTCAGAAATTTACACAATACTCATCACTCTCTAACTCTAAGAGTTTATTTTTTAACCCCCCCAAAACCCAGTCACTTCCCATGACTCCCCTCCTAGCCCCAAGAAGCTACTGATCTACTTTCTGTCTAAAACTTGTCTATTCTGACATTTCCTATAAATGGAATTGCACAGTATGTCATTTTTTTTTTTTCACATAGACCATCCCAATCATAGTCCCCATGTGTGGTGGCAGTATTCAGGTTATTTTGTGTGATGTAGTGACAAATAAGCATGCAAAAGCGATTTTGTTTATTTACATGGAATCTTCAAGACCACTCTGGGAAATAGATATTGTCTCTGTGTCACAGGCCAGGAGCCTTATGAGGACAGGGGTCATGTAGCTGGCCTAAGGCCATTGCCCTTTTTAGTGGGAGGCTGGGAACTTAAACCCTGCGTGTGTCATTAAAAACAGAACAACTCCAGAGCTAGGATTCACAGGTGCCTTTTTCGGTGCTGAACCAAGCAGAGTAGCTGACACATGTATGATGTGAAATGGATGGATGATGCGGGGGGTTCAGCCCCTGAGCTTTCCGATGGTGGGGAGGAGGGGCGGTGCTCTGAGCTTCAGGTAGGGGTCTGGCAGCCTCAGGCTGCTCCTGCTGTTACTGAGGCTGAGCAGGGCTGGGCTCCCTTGCTCTGCAGGGCATCCTGGGGACATGCTACCTCCAGGTCTGCTGCTCCTCCTCCCCAGGTCACTCCTGTGCTGCTGGGGAGCAGTGGCAGAACCTCCCAGGACACTCTTGGGGGCTTCATGTCCCAGGAGGACAGCATTCCACAAATCAGGATTGATGGCAGTTAGAACTCAGTGGTGACTGGGTCACCCAGAGTAATTTAAAGTATGAATTGATTTCTCAACCAGAGACAGAATCCATGTCCTGCTTCTTCTTTGTGCTTCATTGTGCATATTACTTCATGTGGAAAATTAACAGGCAAATTAACGCAGTGCACAGCCCGGGCTGGGAAGTAGACAGGGCTCCTGCTCATCATGCAGAATTGGGTTGGCAGGAGGCTGGCTATGGGGCCAAAACAAGGGGGAGCCCGGGTTCCAGGTACCTGGAAATCTGTCCAGCCTGGATATGAGCCTGATCGTTTCTATGGGCTCCGCGAATGGAAGATTATATCATTTGCCCTCCGAGATCTATGGCTTTATGGTGTCCAAGCACTGGGTGAAAAGAATAAATGAAACACAAAGAATCAGAGAATTCTGCAAGCAGCTTACTTACCTTCTGTTTTGTTTTCGTTTTTATATTTATTTATATAATTGGTACAGGGTCTCCCTACCCAGCTAGGGCTCCTAATGATCTTCCTGTTTTCAGTCTCCCCAGTGCTGGGATTATGGGCATGCACCACCACGCCCAGACTCAGTCACCAGCTCAGTGCACCCCAGGGGACAGGGCTGGCACAGGCGTGGCATGCAGGACTAGTGATCGAACCCTGGTCCCTGCGCTTGCCTAAGCAGATTTTTAGTCCGCTGAGTTATCTCACCAGCCCTCACTTACCTTCTGTTTCTGACCGACTCTTCACAATCGCTTGTAGAGTTCTCTTCTGGCTTCCAATCGCTTACGTAAGCGCTGTGACCATTTGCCCTGATATGTCAGCTGCGTTGTATTAAGAAACATCTAGTAGATTAGTAAAGCACGCTCCTGAGTATATGTGAGTAGGTCGCAGAGATGTGACCGTAGGTCTGCAGAAGGTCCTTCACCAGTTTCTCTCTAGCACCATTCCCCTGCCATCAGTTAGTAGCTTTTCTGTGTCCTGGAGCGAGATGACTATGGCCTGGATCCTCCCAAACATGAGCTACAATGTGTCTCACCTTCCTCTGAGCCGTGAGTACTGGGTGCCGTGTCCAGACATGGGACAAGGATGGATCCGCACCGACAGGAACGTCTTTAGTCAACATGGCGGAGAGCCAGCGTGGCGTAGGGATGCAAGACCAACGACGTGCGGCTCCTAGACAGACTACCGCCTCCCCGCTTTCCCCACTGGCTAACCTCAACTTCCTCTTTTATTTTCTTGCTTGTGCCAAGCCTTCCCCAATCAGCACCTGATAGGACACTGACCACCCGTACAAACCCCACCCCAACCCAGCCTGATAAATTGTCTCCCTGCCTCCTCCTCTGCGGGCCCTTGCCATCCCCAGCGGCCCTCCCCTCCCGAGTGGAGCAATAAAGGCTCCCTTTACCTCTCATCTGCTTCTTCTTCACGCCAAAGGCAGGAATATTACATCCAATGCGAATGCCTGCAGTGACAGAGGTCCTGATGGGTTCTGCAGGCAGCCTGCCTCCAGCTCACTGTGCACCACTCTTCTCTCCGTTCCTTACATTCTCCACTCGTGGACTTGTGGTCCTCCTGGTTTGGCTCCACCTCAGTGTCTTTGCGCACAGTGACTTCATTCTGGAACGTACTTCCCTCCCATTTTCTTGGGCCAAATTCCACTCCATTTAAATGTCACTTCCTTGGGGAAATGTTTTCTGACTTCACACCTCCTACCTTGTGGCATTATCTGGTATCAAGATCCTGTATTTCTCTATCAACAGCATTTGTGAAAATGGGAATTAAATAATCAGCCTGTAATTGGTTGCTTAATGACTGCTTTTCCTTGTACATGTGGGCTCTGACAGAGCAAAGCCTGTGTGGCCTTCTGCACCTCCATGCAGGGGTAAGCGTGCATCCTGGGCTGCAAGTCCTTGGAAGCACACTGGATGGATGAGTAGCATTCTTGGGAGGTTGTTATTTCTGAAATTTTATTTTAATTAATTAATTAATTTATTTTTGTGGTACTGGAGATTGAACTCAGGGTCTTGTGCTTGCCAGGCAAACACTTATTCTACTGAGCTATCTTCCCACCCCTATTTCTGAAATTTTAAACTGGGCAGTTCCAGAATAAACTTGGTACTTATTAAATACATACAATACTAAGAATTACATTATAACCTATGTGTAAAGCCAGAGACCACACAGTCCAGTCTCGGGGCAGTGTCACATATAAAGAAGCATGCAAACTCAGCAATCAGAAGAAACTTCTGGGCTGAGGAGATAGCTCAGTGGCTTAAGCACCTGCCTGGCATGTACAAGAACCTGAGTTCCATCCCCAGTATCACAAAACAAACAAACAAATAAACAAAATACTTCCTTCTATTTCTAGCTCATATCTTTTCCATATTCTAACTCCCTTACCCCCAACATCTTATTTGAAGCGTTTGAGTTAACTCTCTGGTTGCTTGACTGATCTAGGGGTGGGATGGTCTTCCCTAGCTGCCAGCAAGTTATTAGGTAGGAGACCCACTATGGTCCCCAGGAGAGATTATGGGAGCATGGAAACCAATGAGAGGGACACATTTTAAGCTATGTTTTAGGCATTAAGATTGCTAAGGAGTGTCAAGGACATTGACACCTATGTCACATACAACCCAGAAGATTAATGTGAGTCACTCGTGGTCCTTCCATTATCCTATGTGTGAGATAATACATTTTTCCCAGAACTTTAAGCCATTTGGTTGGATTTTCTGTTGCTTGCAGTAGGAATCACAGGGACTGAGAAGGGTGGACAACATTGGCTCAGGGGCCAGAAGTGCCTCTGGCCTGCCTGAGGCTACCCCAACAGGAGCTGTGGAGCCGCATGGCATCTGAGCTACCTTGGGGGGCTTCCCTGCTTCCCTTTGGACGACCTTTTCAGGGTCACAGCTGAGGCAGGTAGGGGGAAGCGGAGGCCTCAGCTGGAAAGGGACAGAAAATGACCCTGATCAAACATTAAATAGCGAATCCTTCTTTGGAACATCCAATAGGCATTTTAATGGGAAGGTAAAAGTGAATCTAAATTATGTTCTTGCTTTTTGACAATATATTTGGAGGAACATTTCCCCTCCCAAAGAGATGCTGAACTGTAGTAATAATAATGGAAATCAACATGTAAGAAAGGGAGAAAAAAAGAATCTTCTATTATCTCACAACCAATACAATCAAAATGTTTTCTTTGTTCATGCATCCTTGAAATTCTTGCCAATACTCATGCAAAAATGTACACAACGGGAATGATAACCAGGCATCATTAATGTTCTCACCGAGGTGTGACGTCCATGTGGGAAAGTGCTCTCGTCTGGACAGCTTGAGGATTTCTACCTGCTCATGCTTGGAACTGCCCCCAGGTATGAAACGTTCACCTTGGTATCACTTTGGAGTTTGCTTTTTAAATTGAATACATATCAGAGGCATGTTGCCCTGCTGTGCAGCCTAAGGATTTCTTTCTTTTTTTTTTTAAAGTATGCTACGTGGTATTTATACTGCTCATTGTTGAAAGCTTTGAAAATTTAATCAGATGGCGATATCACAGAAAGCCAGGCCAGCCTATTTCATTGAATGTTAGGGTTGTTTATCAAGTTCTTCCAAATTATAAATAATATGTCAATCAGCTGCACAGGTTAGAAATTGGCAGTGTGCAGGGTAGGTTCTGCCCACATACTTATTTTGCTAGGTCGCCATGGTGTTGGCACATATGGTTTTCTTGTTGTTATTTTGTTTGAAGCTCTTAGATATTCAGTTTAGTAAAGTTCTGTATTAGTTACAGTACTGCATGATCATGCAAAAATTTCAGTTTTTATTTTTTTAGAGTAAATAAAATAGTAAAAATACTAGAAACGATACAGAATTTCACTAAACAAAGTGATAGGAATTTGACAATCATTATTATATTGCATATGATCTTCAAATTAGTTGTTCAGATTGCCATGTATAAGCATGCAAAATTGTTTAAAAAATTAAAAAGAGAGAAAAAATTAAGCATTAATTGTTTCCTTCAATAGATGAGCAGAAATCAGCAATACAATTACCCAAGCCATCCTATGTATAAACATATATATTTCCTTTTCTCCTTTCTTGCCTCTTTTTTTCTTTTCTCCTTTCCCTCATCCCAGTGGTTCCTTCCCTTTCAATAGTTTCTTTCCCTTTCATAGCAACCAATAACAAATGCTGAAGGGGCTGTGGGGATAAAGGAACCCTTCTCTGATGCTGGTGGGACTGTAGATGGGTGTAACCACTATGGAAATCAAAGTGGCAATTCCTCAAAAAACTAGGATTAACTATCCCATTTGATCCAGCTATTTCCCTCCTGGGTATTTTTCCAGAACTTAAAATATCATACCACAGTGATATACGTGCACCCATGTTTATAGCAACACAATTTATCATAGCTACTCTTGGCAAAAACCCAAAAGCCCATCAACTGAGGAATGGATAAAAACAGGTGGTATTTTTATACAATGGAATATTACTCAGCTATGAAGAAAGATAAACTTGAGTCTTTTATAGATAAATGGATGCAACTAGACACCATACTTATAAGTGAAATAAATTACACCCACATATGTAAACACTGTACTGTCTCACTAGTGTAAGAACCCAAAAGAGTAAATAAAATCTGTTGTTATTTAAAAAGTACTTTTGAGTTTTCTCAAAAGTACTTTAAACTCCAAGAGAGATTATGCAAGCTTTAAACTCCAGAGAGATTATAGGGACACCTTGATTTTTGTTTCCTAGATAAAGCTGATCTAGTCTCATGAGCCACATTCTCAACAGCGGCAGCCATGTGGAGCTAAATAAGGGCTGCTCGCCTTGGATGGGGCGTGTGCTCCTCAGTGTTCTGTGAGCCCCACTGTAGTACCTGTGCCAGGCTCTCCTTGCCCTTTCTGCCCTGTAGACTGGTCTTGGCATGCAGAAGTCCTGCTTTCTCTCTGGACAATGAGATTAGCAGCCAGATGTGGGGATGGATCTTGGCTCGACACCTTCATGATGCTCAGCTTGCCCACTCTCTACTGCTGCTTCCACACTGTTCTAGGAAAGGCACCGGTCCCACTCCCCTGCTCTGGCTAACAAAGTGGTGGCCAGCTGGAGATTCTGCGTCTTTTGTTCCTGAGGACAACCGGTCATCCCAGATCTCTGCTGTGCTCCCCTCTTTTGTCTCATGCTCTTTTCTTTCTTTCCTGCCATGCTCAGTAGCGCAGACAGGAGACCAAGGGCTCTCTTCAGGCCTCCCCAGTGCCCCTTGACTCCAAGTTTTCTCCTATCAGTAACATTCATAATTTATAGCATCTGCCTGGATGTAGTAAGCATTTGCATTTGCCATTCCTGGCATATGGCCTCGCTTTCCTGCGTGTCTCTAAGGAGGTCATTTATACATGACATTGCTGACAGCCCCAAGGAAATAATAAATACAAGTATGTTTAGAAGAATGCAGTGAAAAGGGCACAACTCCCGTGTCCGAGGGATTCCAGGGCCAATTCCAGCTCACAACTGCCCTGGTCATGTCTTCTGTGAGCCTTGGCTTATTCAGGTTTCCGGTGGGAAAGGTAACATCGACTTCATGGAGCAATTGGAAGGACTTAGTAATGGTTGGCGTCCAGGAGCCAATGAGCATATGAGAACTAAGCTAAAAAAAAATCATCGAAACTGTTCTTGATAGTTAATGTATCCAATTCTAATTCTTGGATGGAAAAATTTGTTTTCATAAAAATAAGATTTGATTCATTTTGAATTGCTGTCCATTCGAAAGGTCACCATAGACACCGATAAAGTTTTAATAACAGCAACAATAATAAGCATAAGTGGATAAAATTTAATAATTTTGTATCTGAGCATCTAAAGAGTGACCTTAATATTATGATTTAATTGAAACCATAAATTAAAATGGGCTGCATTGCTTGACTGTGCGAAGCGGGTCAAGATGGGAAAGAGCTGGCCCTTGACCTCGTTTGAACTGATGCTTCTGTACGAGGAGCACAACCTCCAGCTGCTTCACTTGATGCTATTTTAAGCTGTGCTTAAAAAGTCTGGAGATTCTTTGGGGAGCATCTATCATAATGCCTCAAGGTTTGACCCCAGAATTTGAACAGCATAAGATACTGGCTTCAGTAGAAGAAATGTTTCCTAGAAGAAGTTGCTGTATCTCTTTCTTAGCGTGTGTTTCCACTGTCTCCCGGGGACCTACTGGAAATCCTTTCCCATGTCCAATCCAATAGGAAGTCTGTCAGTTATTTCTAAGTGTCCTATAGTGCAGCTTACTTTCACCGTTACCTACATCCCTTTACCTGAGCCACAGTGCAGTATCCACACAGCAGCCAGGATGGTCTCTTAAAATCTCTGCTTATGTTACATCACTCTGCTTCTTAAAATTCTTCCATGACTCTCATTTCCATTCAAATGAAATCTAAACTCCTTATTGTAGTACATGAGCTTCTGCGTGGCTGCCCCCAATCCTTCCAATTTCATCTCATGTGACACTGCCTCTCTGTGTTCATTATATTCTAGCAGCATCTTTCATGATAAATTCTTTCCCGATCTGGAGGCTTTGCATATGCCATACTCCCGATGAAATCCCTGCCCTTATTCCCAGCACCTTAAATGTCACATGTCCACCCTTTCTAAAGAGGCTTTCGGTTTTCTCTTATGCATCCTGTTCATGCTTCACACCCCCACACACTCTGCAAAGGTTTTGCCTGTCTCCCTGATGGTGTCTGCATTTTATTGTAATATACATTTTGTAGGGACCATGGCCATGCTTTTGTCGTTACTCAGTTACGTGTTAACTGCTAGCATATTTCTGAGCATATAGTAGGCACTAATAAATTTTTATTAGATGAATGAATGAATGAACAAGTGAATGTAACTGTGGTAGAATTTAAGGTAGTCACAGGAAGGTTTTGCTAGACTATGATAGCTAGAGAGAATTTCAACATGACCAACTACATCAGTATGTTGTATATGTTTGGCATTCTCACAGAGGGCGGTGTTTCAAAGACTCTAGGACAATGGAAAGCCAAATACCCATGCATGGCCAGCTTATCTCTGGCACTGTCCAGGGCACAGCTTGTGTTATAGATGAATTAGCACTTGCATTTTCCCCTGGAAATTAATAATGCTGTCTTTAATTTTTCAGTCAATGTTTTGTGAGTTTGATTAACAAGAATAAGATCTCTCTCTCTCTCTCTCTCTCCTTTGTATCTTTAGTAAGGGTCTCCAGGGTCTCATTGTGTAGATTGGACTTGTAGTGATCTGCTTGTGTTCAGCCTCCCAAGAGCTAGGATTACAAGCGCATGTCACCACGCCCAGTCTCAATTGCCATCTCAGTGCACCCAGGGGTGAGGCCGGCACAGCACACTGGGGATCAAACCCCCGGCCACTGCATCTGCCTAAGAAATAAGATCTCTTAAACTTGATTGATTCTGAGAGTGCAACAGTTTATTCAGCTGAGGGTCCGATATGTCTTTGTCTTTCTTTGATGCTCTGATGATTGGCCTATTGGTTCTGAACCAACTCTCACTATATTTTTACTTATGGTGCTCAGTTCTGGTCTTTTCTATTTCCCATCATTTTAGAGCTTGGCCCTTCTTTCTGCCTACAACTTCCCTTCTTTCTATTGTATACCTTAACATATATTGAACTCAATATACAGATTTTAAACTTGAGAACTAGTAAGCCACCATGCATCTTCATATCAGTAAGTGAAAACGGACTGACTTTAAGGCACTGTTGTAAGCTAGTTGGCATCTCCTACTGGTGAAGTGTGATATTACAACCTTGCTTGATTATGTGTTATAAATATCCAAGAAATAAAACGAGAAGGACGCAAAATCCTGGGACTTGTGAAGTGGGACCTACAGACTATTCAGATGTGGAGAAATACTAAGTTCTAGAACAGAGGAACAAGATGCAATTAGTAAAGTAAAAAATCTGCAAAAGACAAGTCTTCTTCTTCTCCTTCTCCTCCTCTTCCTCCTCCTCTTCCTCTTCCTCCTCCTCCTCCTCCTCCTCCTCCTTCTTCTTCTTGTATTTGGTACAGGGTCTCACTACACAGCTCAAACTCATAGTGATCCTCCTGTTTTCAGCC
>NDGM010941426.1:0-13372 GCA_002564305.1 Octomys mimax | reverse complement strand
AGAAGAATGTATGCAGAGTGTTAATTATTGAATCTGTCCTAGTGATTTGATTTGAAACTGTCAAATTGCTATTTGTTTATCAATAAAATTCTGAAAAAAAATAAAATAAAAAAAAGACAATTACTCTCAACTTTCAGCATTCATGTGATTTAACTGAAGTTTTTATATTAGAGGCCTAAAAATATTGAGTATACATGGAATGTTTTCCATGTCAATATTAAACAGAGTTGATTTGGCTTTCTGTTCTATTTGGTATCTCTTTAGTGAGTCTTAATTATGGTAAATGGAGAGTATAAACTTGAAAAATTACATCTCTGCAGTGATTATATCAAGGGAAAATATGAAAGGTCTGATTTGCCAAGCATTTTATGTGCCCAAATCTTTGCTAAGCCAATAGTTTTCACACCATTCTTATTAAATGTTATACCTAACTGCTTACACTTAAACTAGTATCTTTGTAAGCGGCATTTAGCTTATAACAATAATAGAGCAGGATTCAAACAGGATGTCCAATCCCAATTTAGTCGCTTTGCTGCATGAGACTTCAGTTGCATCTGTGTTGTTTTCTTGTGATTGGACATGTAATTGTGTACCAGTTCCTTAAACTCAACAGAGAGAGAGAGAGAAAGAGAGAGAGAGAGAGACAGAGAGAGACAGACAGACAGAGAGAAACAGAGAGACAGAGAGGAGAGAGATTATGATGCAGACAGAAGACGAAGGCTTTGTTAGGATAGACAGAACTTTGGATTATCTATTCACCTGAAATAAAATGAGTTGTTGGTATAAACATTCCTGAGAATATTTCTGAGAAAATATATTGCACTAAAATTTTACCTGGATTTTATGACTAGATACCAAGACTTTTATTGCTTTAGACTTGTAATTTTGTTTTCCTTCCTAAACCCTCTCAATCTCTGGTTTCTGTGAAATTAAAAGAAGTGAAGGTGTTTGAATGGCAAGAAATCCCCTCAGAAGACCCCCGCTCTTTTCCGAGTTAGAGAAAATCTCCCCCCTTCCTAGCTGAGGATGAGGGTCCTGGTCCCGAGGAGTTTGCCCTGAACCCTGGTGTGTCGGGAGACTGTTCATCCCGGCTCTGCCTGTGTGGTAGCGTCCTCCTGAGGAGCGGTCCCAGGGCTGCTCAGCACATGGCTTCACCACATTCAGCACTTTACACACGCTCACATGAGGACATTGCTTGGCAGCCAAGGAGAAAACTGAATGTTTGTCTTTCTGTGAAAGATCCGCCTTTCCAAACCCTGCTTTAAGATGAGCTCCTTTCTCATGAGTGCTTTCTCCTTTCTCACAGATATCTGCCAACGAAATCGAAATGCTTTTGATGAGGCTACCACGCATGTTCAAGCAGGAGTTCACGGGTGTGGGAGCAACGCTGGAAAAGAGATGGAAGTTGTGTGCCTTCGAAGGAATTAAAACCACCTAACTGTGAAGATCAGGAGCTCTCTGAAATTGAAACAGTGTGAACCTGGCTGGGACTATGGCGTGTGTGAGGAGGGTTAGTGTTGTCTAATGCAGAGCTTGTGCAGAGCCGTCAAAGCCTGACTTCAGTTACATCTGTGGCGTTCTCTTGTGAGTGGACATGTAATTGTGTACCAGTTCCTTAAACTAAACAAAGCTTCATACTGTGACAGATCTGTTTCCTATGAAAACCAAGCAGTGATTCCACAGTCAGAATGATGGCAAAATCTTAAAATAGGCCCAATTTGCAAATAGCTCACCAAGCAAAATATTTAAAGTTAATGATGGTGTAGCGATGGTGGTTGCTAGGCTACAGAGTTGTGTATGTAATGTATAGCTGAAATCATTAAGTGACATTTTCCTGAAAAGTCTTTCTGTTTTAGTTTAAAAGAAAACAGTGAGGAATAATACCAAAAGAAAACTTGAATATGTGTCTGAACAGTTATTGTATTTTATAAATTAAGTTATATGCTGTTCCAGGGACTTTTGCCTTTTTGAAGAGGCAGAAACTATGATTGGACTCCTTGAGAATGCTTTATCAAGAATATTATTTTTCTAATGTAACAATTCTCCATCTTAGTTCTTTTAACATGGACTGCATAACAATTTTCATAAGATGTAAATAAAGGAAAACTAGTGCTACTGTCTTGTACTTGTTATGTAACATTCAGGTTTCTGCATCAAAATAAACACTGAGTAAATATTCCTGTTACAAATTTTATAGCAAAGATATTAATTTTTTTCAATAAATATGACTTCTACCATGTTGGTTTTGCAAGTTCTTTGATGTATTTTGGTTATTTGTTAAGAACTCTTTTTCTCATTATTTAATCCCTTCTTATATCCACTTTAAACGATTAAATATATAATAACACTAAGAGACAAAACATTATTTCAAATAAGAATATATGAAACTAGAGTGTGCATATTATCAACAAAAGTCATTATGCACTATTAGAGTAGATGCTATTTAAAATATTAGGACAGCATTCAGACATAATCATCATAACTTACCTTTTTGTGTGTCTTCGTGGCCAGGTATTCAGTAGCCAATTGGTTGATTTCATTATGCTTTGAATTTACTTAGTTGTATATTTGCTAGAAAACACTCAAATTAGCAAATCAGGACTTCACGTATGAGCCAACAACTTAGATGAGACTTGGGTTTCCCGTCTTTAATAACAAGTACATTACCTTTTATTTTTCATTTTGTGTATTTTTTTCTTTTTTCCTTTTGACTTCTTGTCAGTCCCATAAATATCTCGCTACGCAGATTGGACTTGTGGCAATCCTCCTGTTTTCAGCCTCCCAGCACTGGGATTACAGGTGTGCACCACCACGCCCAGACTCTGTCACTGGCTCAGCGTACCCCTAGGGGGTGGGCTCAGTGCTGCACGCAGGACCAGGAATTGAACCCTCGTCCCTGCACTTGCCAAAGCGGCCGCTTTGTCTGCTGAGCTGTCTCGCCAGCCTACGTTATCATTTTAAAATTGGTTTATTTTTCCTGCTTTTTCACATAACATCACAAAAAGACAAGTATTCAAGATATTAATTTTAAATGAAACAGTTTTTAGAAAGACCACTGCGGATTGTTCTTTGAAATCATAAAAAGATTTTCATAATCTTATATTGGGCATTATTGTTCTCAAGTTATTTTTATTGAACTCTGAAAAATTAGGGTGGGTACTTGTCATCAGTCCCATAAATATCTCTACGTTCATTTGTTCAGGCTGAGGGCTAACACTGAGTACAGGGACGAATAAGAAAATACTCTCAGGATGGCCAGAGTTCAGTGGGAAAAGACATTTTCATAAAAGTTCCTATACAATATGATTGGGGGACCACTACAGACTTGATCAGGGAGTCAAGTGTGTTGGAAACGTCATAGTAAGTACCAGAGGCTTTCCCTGCCATCTGTTCGTGCCACAATCACCATCCTGACATATTTCTAGTCAGGAGCTGCAACAAGCACATGACAGCAAGCAAGCAGGAGGCACCCTTTACAGATAATGTTATTATAAAAAAAAGAAAGAGTAAAAGGTTTACCTAAAGGGTAATGAGAAAAAAGAACACATTAAAATGATTAGGAATGAAGACATAGATTTAGTAAGGACAAGGCTCGCCTGTTCAGAGGCGAGCCTGGAGAGGTGATTGGATTGTGAGGGCGCTAACCTCATCCCGGTAAGCTGTGGGTGAGTTCACAGACGAGTGGGCTGTTAGGAACTGGGACTCGGCTGGAGGACGTGACTAGGTATACCTTGAAGGCTGTACCTTGTCTCAGCACTTGCTCTCGTGTTCCCCTCCTCTCTCTATTTCTCTCTCCCCAGCCCCCTCAATCCATCCCTCATTTTTGGCTTTTCATCTTCCATGAGATAAACATCTTTCTCCACCATGCCTTTCCACTGTGATGCCCTCTGCCTCACCTCTGGCCCACAGCAGTGAACCAACAGACCATGGACTGCAACCTCTCAAACCTTGAGCCAAACTACGTCTTACCTCCTCCAAGTAGTTTTGCTCAGATGACAACAAAAATCTGAACTATTGCAGGACACGAGGAGAGGTACTGTGATTAGTGTTGTTGCATCTATCATGGAAGCATGATAGACGTTTTTATGTATTCTTATTGGTATATATTTATTTTGGAAATTGTCATGCATATACACATGTACACATGCAAGCTCAACACACATACATCGTCTCTTGATCGTTTTCAGTCTCATTTCTCCTCTCTGCTCCACCGTTGTCCCTTTATCCCTTTCCCTCATCTCTAAAACATCTTACCTCCCTGTTTCTTGCCATCTCTCCTTTATTTCACACTTGAATTTCCTTATATTTTGGGTGCTCACATAAGCAAAATCATGATATTTAACATTTTGTGTCTGACTTATTTCACTTAACATTGAAGTCTCACAATCCACTGTGGATCCTTTTAAGTTTCCATTCATACTTTCGGGTATTACCAGGAGTCACTTCAGCAGGAAAGACTTACTATACAGAGTTAAAGCCTTGATTCAGACATCTTCATTCTCACAAAGCCACTGTAGCATTGCAAAGAGGAAATGGAGAGGTGATTTTGGATCTGTAAAGAAGGTACTATCTCTATACAAATGGTCCTGGGCCCTCAAGGAAAATCAGAGGAATGTCTAATTCACCTTCCAAAAAATATTTGAGTAAGCCCTACAGATAATCTGCCCTAGGGAAATCTATTTTATCTGGATATATTTATTTATACCTGAAATTATGTTGCTCCTCTAGAAACATATTACTTATATATATTTTAAATTAGGGTATATGAATAACTTATTTTTGGAGGAAAGAATCTCAAAATGATTCTACAGACCTTAGTTTCAAATGGGACTTCAATGATGACCTGAGGAAGGCACACAGACCTGTGGGGCTGATCTGTAGTCTACCTATGGCTGTCATCCCACCTTCTTTAGTAATTTATGTGATCATACTTGTCACACAAAGAAAATGAGAGCTCAGAATTTAAAATTACTTGGCCACCTTTGCCGTTAATAACTTTTTAGTCCAAGATTTTACCTGAAGATTGACTCTGGAGTAAATTCTTTTCACTTGGTCTTGTTTCTATTCCCAATTCCACCCACAAGCCCTGTCTCCCCTCCCCCATCTTAGTCACTTTTCTCATTGCTGAGGGAAAATACACAGCTCACAAAGTCAAAAGTGGAAAGGCTTGTTTGGCATACAGTTCACAGTTGTTTCAGTTCCTGCGCAGCTGGCTCCAAGGATGGCACATGGCAGAGGGCACCAGTTCATGGTGGACAGAAGGTAGCAAAGCTGCAAGGGAAAAAGAAGCCTCTTTTTTTGTCCTGCATATTGTCTCAAGGCTACTGGGATTACAGCAGGGACAAACCAAGCACCCACCCTTAATCCTAGTACCCTAATCCCAGGATTGCACCATGAATCAATCACATACTCTAGATTCATCTCTGAAAAGGCCCCACTATGACTGCATGAGGCTTAGAGGCTATAACTGCTCTCCACCCCAGCAGGATGCTTTGGATCATTGTTTTTATTAACATTTTTTCCCAAATATCCCTTGTACATGGATGGAGGTGGGAAGACTCTGGGTCTTTCCTCCTAAAGCACCCAGTGACAAGTCAGGGCTCTTGGTTCCAAGAATAAGCAGAATGTTAAAGCTTTTACAATTCTTGTGAGCTGGCCCTACGCGCCTTTGACTTGCTTTTTTCACTTCCTTGCTGTCTTAGAGCTATCTAGCTGTCTTACTGCAGCAAGGAAAAGTCTGGTCTAGGTTTGAAAATATATAAAAACCACAGCAAGAAAGTATTCCATAACAGCTTTCCCCTCTGCATAAACATCTGCATTTCGTGGAGATAAAAATGAAATAACAACAAGTAGAAAGTTTTTAATAACTGTGGAGAAAATGGGATTGATTAATATCCATGTAGAAAACCATGTATTACAAAATTTTTCTTGGTAAATGTTGGGGATGTTTTCCTTTGAGATTGGTTTTTATTTTGGAGTGGTGTTGTTGTGGTTCTGTTTTTCATATTTTTTCTAAAAACGTCTATTTATTTGTTGAACTCAGTAAAAGGTAGTTTATCTCCAAAACATAAAAACCCTTTTACCATAATATTCATAGTTTCTTCTCACAAACTTAAGAAATAAAGGAACATCAGATTCCTAAAACCTTACAGTTTGGCTCATTTTATATTAAAATAGTATAAGATCCACATGTATATTTAATCAATCTGCCACTAGCAGCTCAGAGAAATACACTTTTATGTGTAGCAATAGTGAATATGTTTAGATATTAGATCACTAGAAATATTGTACCTCTTATTCCACCACCTAAATTTCTTCTTCCAAGTAATTTTTTTTTCATTTTCAGGCTTTAAATATTTAGAAATTTGTTATACTGTTTAGTAGACTGTACAGGCTAGGTTGGGTCTAGTCCCAGCCACGGCACTCCCTCGCCTTGTGACTATGATCCTTAGACACACTGTGATGCTAGTCCCAGAATCACTGGTACAAAAATTTTAACCCTACTTCAGAGGGCTGTTTAACCCCACTTCACAGTGATGATTAAGACAGAATAAGGAAAGCCCCTAGGAGAGATGTAGGAGGGCTTAATGTGTTTGTTTCTTTAAAAATAGTACTTTAAGGTTGGGGGCATAAAACATTGGTAGGACATTTGCCTACCATGCCTGTGCTACAAAATAATACCAAAACATACTTGGATTATGTCATACCTCCAGATAAAACAAGCCTTGCCTTGCTACCAGACTGTTCCTGTTTTGACTATTGATAAACAGTGAATAATGTGTCTCCCTACAAGAGTAAAACTAGGATGAGCGTAAGCCCCACACATAGTCCATTAAACATGTCCAGATGTGACACCATCAAGATAATTGTAGTTCTCTAACCTACGGAGACTCTTACAACCTTTATAGGCAAATAAGGAGTCATTATTACCACAGAGAAAATCGAGAGCCTCGGTGCTTTGTTATAGCTTCCTTTTTACTTATTTGATGTATTTTCAATAAACAATAATTAGGGTCAAATGCATCCAACTGTGAAGAAACTATGCAGCTCAGGGCAACTGCCATTTTTAATGGTGGTCAACTTAGTTTATAATATGCAAAGATTAAATAAAGTATTAATTATGTTTTTTAACCCAGCAGAGACAAAATTATAGTTGTGGCTGGGGCATGCAAGAGTACTATTTTAGAGAATGTACACATTTATTAGAGTTGCTGGGAATTTTGAAGTAAAGGGCTCAAGTAACTATAGTAATTACAAACTGGTTTTGTTAATAAAATTAACAGTTTTGATCCAGACTTTTAACTGTTGCCTACTCTGTGCAGATCTCCAAACAGTGAAACTCAGATGTTTCCACTGCACACTTCGCCTCTTAAATAATGGACGTTTATCAGTACCAAGCCATGTAATGGAATGTTGTCACTTTGTGGGAAAAAAGACTCATAAAAATAAATTGCAGACATTTTACAGTAGAAAATGGTACTTTACAATACAAAGCAAAAAAGTGGTTAATGTACAATAGAAGTGCATTGCATGTAATGAAATGCATTTTTGTCTAGCAAATATATTTATTGTGCATTGAAAATTATAATATCTTCCCCTGCACAAAGAAGTTTCTATTATAAAGCTCATTTGCTATTGTAAGGTGTGAAGCCCTTTTTCTTGTTTACTAAGGTAGTCTATCTTAATATCAGCCCACAATACTGTCAAGTTCACTTAAGAAGAGCTATGTGTAGATAAGAATAGGGCAGAATCAAAAACTAGAATACACCATTTCATCAGCCTTTCAGATCAGCAAGTGCTATGTAATCCATTACATCTGGTAGCAATCTCATTTGGAAAAGCATTCTTCTTTTCAGAAGAAAAAGCTAAAAATTGGTCAATTTGAAGCTCTCACCAATAAATAAATCTTTTGCCTTTGAATATGTTTATGCATAAGTGAGGATTTGTTTCTCTAGTGTTTTTGAGGTAGAATGTGAAGTATGAGCTGGAAAGTCAAACACTGCCTTTAGAGGAAGATGATATATGCAAAGCATGTGGGTCATTTATTAAACTGACATTGATTCTTACATCAAATCAACACATCATGCTTCATTTTTATGACTTACGATCACAGTAAATCAAGTTCCAGATAGGAAGCCCTGTGAATTCTTAGAGTAATTGTGACTTCCTAAGGCGAGGCAGCTACAACGTAGGATTTTGTAACTAATCATCTGCTCCTTGAGCAGGTAAAGGTGCTTTGGTTCACTGCTTGCCAAAAAAGAAGACTGTGGGCCTGGGCCCAGTAGCCGGTGATTCAATCAGACTGTAATTAGTGGACAGTGAGATCTAGCCTAAGCCAAACTAGGTTCAGCATTTTGTATTGCTTCTCTCCAACTGGAAACTGTTAAGTGAAACAGCCTTTTGGTCTGGAAGGGGTAAATCACGGAAACAATGTGATGAAGGATTCAAGACCATTCTTCCCGAATCATCTCAATTGTGTGGTAATGGACACGTGGTCTAATCAGTTTGAGACTTAATCCTGAAATAGGATGATATCATCATGTGTTGACTTATTCTACAACTTTACCCATTGACATGGTCATACCAGATCATCTGAGATTGTAGGAGTCTTTAAGCAAAAATTCTCAATCTCATGGCCTCACAATCCCCCGCCAACCAAAAAGTTTCATACCCTCAGGGATCAATCTAACTTAACACATCAAGTGGAATGACCTTCCTGATTCCTCCCTGGAACAATAAATGCTTAAATACAATTCAACGAGAAGTCTCCCAACAATCCCAAGAGCTTTTAGGACTATGAGAAACAAGCATCTGGATTTGCAAAGTACCTTAATCCCCACAGCCTCCCTGGGATGTTTTAAGGTCTCATAAAATAAATGAATAGCCGGGCAAGTTGTTGACTCAAACTAGGTCTACCGAAAGTGTTTTGGCAAATACAAACCTACTATATTTTCTCAAATAGCATTTCAGATGAATTTCAATAACATACCATTCTTGAAACAAAGGAAAGACAAGATATTTTCTTCCAAGTCATCTATCTCTGATAAAGATAGAACTTTGATGGAGGAATTGAAGGGATAAAAGCTATCACATGGTTCTCTATTTCATACTACTCCATGGAAAAGTAACTCAAATGTTTTCTCCTACATTTCTCCAGCATTCAGATCAAAGAAAGTATATAGGAGGGAAGAGTGAAGAACTCTAATGCATTTTTAATTTCTCACAC
Source organism: Octomys mimax (assembly GCA_002564305.1). Classification (NCBI taxonomy): domain Eukaryota; kingdom Metazoa; phylum Chordata; class Mammalia; order Rodentia; family Octodontidae; genus Octomys; species Octomys mimax. Next base: position 4,146 of record NDGM010941426.1, on the reverse strand, counting down.
TTAGAAGTGAAGGATCAGGTGTACCAGCCTCCAACTCCTCCCTTTGAGCCCTGTTTCATAGTTCTCCCTCTTCCAAATGACTTAGCCCTGTAAGTACTCTACCCATCTAAGTAGCTCACTGATATATTAGATCAAGCGTAGTGGTATTTTTCATAAACTTGGAAGGAATACCTACTGGAATGCACTAATATATCTGCACAGACACAATAATTATGCTGATAAAAATTCATGTAGCCACACTTACACACATGCAACATGCAATGCAAATGTACACACATTGTGAAATTTCTGACTTCCTTGATTTTAAAACACCTCCGCTCTCAGCCTTCATTTGTGCATAACACCTCTTTCCTCTCCTCCTTGTATTTCTTTCAGCTACTCACTCTTCTCGCTAGGACATTTAGGACAAATAAGCTGCTATGCAATATTCTGGGCAATAAACATGTAAGTTTTACTTTGAAAAGATAATTCTGATAGGAAATGTAGGTGGATTCAAAATATTGCAAGCAATATTTTTTTATGTTTTTGAGATAAGGTCTCACTTTGTGGTTCCTATTGGCTATGGAGCCCCGGCTGGCCCCAACACTTATGGCAGGCCTCGGTCAGTCCTCTGAAGGTTGAAATTACAAGTGTGAACCACCATGCCAAGCTAAGACAAACAAATGCTTTTAATTGCCATTTAATAAATAGAAATAATTATATTATAAAGATGTTTGAAATGGCAAATTAAGTTATATATATTTTACTAAAATAAAAAAGGTTTAAAATTTTTTTTTAATTCCCAAATACAGGGCCAGCCAGAGAGTTCAGTGGATTAAAGCACCTGCCTGCTTAGGCAGGGAACAGGGTTTGACCCCCAGTATGCATGCTGGCCCCATCCCCTGGGGTGCAGTGCACTGAGACAGCAATTGAGACTGTGCCTGGTGATGTGCACCTGTAATCCCAGCTCCTGGGAGGCTGTAAACAGGCAGATCACTAAGAGTCCAATCTAGCAGTGAGACTCTGAACACCCTGTAGACCCTTCCCTAAAATACAACAGCAACAAAAAAAAAAAGCCAGGAAGAGAAAAAAAAACCAAAGTAGTGAACCCCTGAACACCACTGAGGAAACCCTGAGGAAGCCCTGTTCCAGAGAGGCACTGATGTAAGTTTCTTACACACAAAGTCTTTATGTTACCACAGAGACAATCCTATGATAGATCAAAGTTAACATTCTGCTTTATTGATCTATCTATAGCCACACATCTTGCTCTGTAACTCTGTATGTAATCTCACCTTGCTCCAACTCTGGGCTTGGATCTTTGCCCATTCTGGCCAATGACGTGATAGCAGAAGCTCAGAGGGCACCTGCCCATTCCTGCCTGTCTTTTTTTTTTTTTTTTTTTTTCACAATTAGATGCACTCACTCTTGTACTCTGGCAGGGCTATGCAAAGAAAGATGTGCAGCTGACCAAAGTGGCCCCAGTCCATGCCATTCTAGACTATCTGAGGATTGGTTGATCCCTCTAGAAAACACATCAGAGGCAGAAACAGCAATTCAGCCTCAGTTGTAGAGCTGTAGATCTGTGAGCTAAATGGATGGTTGTTTAGGCCACTGCACTTTAGAGTGGCATTTTTATCTAATGTAATTTGTGGCAATAGGTAACTGTCACAGAGATTGCTATTTAGAATTAAGGTGCTGCTATAATAACAGCAAAAAGTGTGGCACTGGCATTCAGACCAAGCAGTAGGCAGAGGTTAGAAAAGTAATGACAGAATTTCTACAGAAGGATGGGAAAATGGTAATCTGGGTTAGATATATTAGAAATTTTAGATGACTATAGATTATAATTAAGAAGTTATACAATACATGTAATGAAAATTGGGGTTTAAGCAACATTTCCAGAAAGAATGCTAAAAGTGTCAGTGGCTCTTATTAACTTGGTAAGATTGTACTAGAAAGAGAAAGATCAGATAAATAGCCAACTGTGTAAACAAGTTTAGAGGGATGATAGAGATATCTGAACTGTTTGGTTAGAAAATTATTTTTTGTCACTAGTCTCTCGAGCCAGCAAAAGATTCTCCACATGAAATAAAGTCCAAGGCAAGAATCCAATCAAATATTTATCTTTAAGATGTTATTCAGTTCTTTGAAAGAAGGAGGAGTCTGATAAACCCTCTAAGCTAGAAACAAAGGTCCCTAGGTATCTAAAGAGCACTGCCACAACACCTGAACTCCCCAGTAACAGTGGTTAGGTCTTGAGAGAGATCTACTCTGAAAGAATAGTGGATATTGCTTCTTTCTCATCAGATTTATAAGAAACTCACAGAGAATTTTAGAGTAATACATTGACAAAAACAATCACCAGTTAACACTGAAAGAAATTGAGACTATTCAAAATGCTAGAAAACTTCTGGATCCTCAAATTTCACAGGTAAGAAGCAGGCTCATAAAGTTATGTAAAACACAAAGAAAGTGGCCAAGGAGGGTAGAAGGTAGGACATCCCAGATGGGAGAGCATAGAATAACAGAAATCAATAGCCGAGGGAGTTGTTTCAGGGAGCAGAACAGAGGCTGAATTGAGGACTCTTCCTCTTCTGAAACAGGCAGTCCTGATCACATTTTCCAGGTGCATTTCAGAATTGCTACACATTTTCTGTCATTCCTCTTTTTGAAGGAGGATATCTACAGCTACAGTTCTGTCTTTTATTACCCTGTTGTAATGTGTTTGGTGTTTGCCCATTTCATTCATAAATCTTCTATTCAAAGGAGCTAAATTTGAGGAGCCATACTGGACCCTGAGATCCTGGCCCTTTGGCCTAAGGCTATGATTAGATGAGGTCTTTAAGGATCCTGGGAGCAGGGGTACTGTATTTTGCACCTAGCAATAAAATGAGTAGTTGGGGTCAGAATGTGGAGATTCCACTAATTTTATCTTACTTCCACTCCAAGTTCTGTATCAATTTTCTATTACCACATATAACACAACATAACCCGTGTCACCCAAGAATCATCATTTATTTGGCCTGTGGATTCATAACTTGGTCATTTAAGTTGAAAATTTGTCCTGATCTTGGATGGACTTTTACTGCCTGTTTCCTAGGTCAGATGGCTGCTGGATGGGATTTGCATTTCTGGTGGTGATTTATTTGGGTCAAGATGGTTCCTAATGATACCAGCTATTGCCATTCAACTGCCTTCCACATATTTTGCAACAGGCAAGTCCTAGTGTGCACTCATGATTATGATTATGTAAGGGAAAATTGAGATTAAGAGCCATTATTACAAATGACAAAATGAGTTTAAGCCTCAAAATACAATAATTTTCCTATCCTGTGCTTGCTAAGAGGATGATGTCTTAACCCAGGAATAAGTGGTAGGTCCATCAATATAATCAAGCTATCATAATTCCCAAAATATGATCCAAAGAACTAGGATATCACAAGATATCATAAATTCTCCAATAAAAAAGTGTTCTATAGTCACACAAATGTGTGAGATACTGCTTACAATTTCCTCCTACAGTAGGCAGTACCTCTTAACCACAGCACATGATACCCAAGCTCTTACAAGTATTAAGAATACTTGTATCTGTTTATAGGGGATTCGTGCCTCTTACACTTATTTAGCACTGAAGTACATTAATTATAAAAAATTGTTAATATTTCTTAAGAATAAATGTCCCCTAAGTCACAACCTGAGAAATACAGTTCTGTAAGTTTTAAAACTTTCTTACAGCAGAACAATATAGAGTGATAATGCAATAACTGGGTACCTAACTTTAGTCCATGCTTGGCCATTAAGTGATCTTGAGCTAGTCACAATGTCTTAAATGTAGTAGGTTGGAAGCATCATTCTCTATGTGCCTCCTCATTTTGAGGATGCTGGAAAATATTTTGACTTTTCAGGACACAAAACTTCTCAGAAGCTTCCCCTGTGCCACAATAAAGACCTATAACTTACAACTTCATCATAAATATTGTTCTGAACATAATAAATCCATTTTTAATCTGTTTATTTCAATCACTTAGGACATTTAAAATACTCTTCAGATACAGACTCTTCTCCTGCCCTTCCTAATTTTCCAGTAAAATCTCAGAGATGTGTGGAGAGCTGCGTGCTGCCGCACCCCAAGATGGCACTGGCTTCCGCCTTCCACCCCTTCCG
>NDGM010941413.1:0-31934 GCA_002564305.1 Octomys mimax | reverse complement strand
CACACACACACACACACACACACACACACACACACACCCTACAGTTATTTAGTATCAAATGGCCATAACGGTCTCAACCTCAAATTCAGGGGCAAATCCTATTCATATGATGGCCATGGCCAGGTTCACCAGCCATCAGGGTGTCTAGGATCTTTCCAGATCCAAAGGGGTTCGTTTCTCTTCCCACTTGTAGAGTGGGAAGTCTCACCAAAAGAGGAAAGAGGCTTATGACTACTAACCTTGCACAAGAGAATACCTGGTGATCTACAGGACCACCAGGTCTTCCACTTGTATTGTCCTAAAACACACCTAGATACCCAGGCCACTGCCAAACCAACAAGCCTCGGGTTGTACAAAAGGAGCTCCCACCAACACTAAAAACCTCACTTTGCAATGATATTGAAGCACAGCAGAAAATGTCCACTTGGAAGCTCATAACCTGGTTTGGTGTCACCTGTGCTTTGTCCCATGTGGGTCAGTAAATCAGCTGTCCCTGCCCCTTCCTCTATCCAATGCCTCCAAAACCTCCCTCTGCACCACCCAGGATATTGCTGTACTGATTACAACCTGTCACCCTCACTCATCCAAGCATGAAGATGTCTTTAGCTACAACCGCACAACCACATACAGAAATGCAAACGCAAGAGGGGAAACTAGGAAAAGGGTGGTCTCAGTTACAAAGTTGTCATCCTGAGAGCTCAAAATATATGAGCTTGTGTTAGCCTGAAAACAGTCAGCTTCTACATTCCTGAACTCAGGGCCAGAATGCCCTCCACAAACCTCAAGTGCTGCAGACCCCTTTAGGGGAGAAAGACTCAGCAAGGGCATCTGAGTCCCCACTTCTGAACAGGAGACTGTAAGGCACAGAGGATAGTGAAGTTATGCCTTTCCCTTTGGCCCCTACCCACTGGTTTCCCATCCATATGGAGAAATAAGTCCTGGGTACAGTCAGCCTCACATGCACAGGCCCCCTGGGGGGAAGTAGGTGACTCACTTGGTTGGTCACCACTCTGTGGGCACAACAGAAACGCAGTGTAGCCCTAGGGGAAGACTGGATGCAGGGTCTGAAGGCCTGGGCCTGATGGAAGCCATGTGGGCTAGCACTAGGGTGCTCCTGAAGAAACCCACTTTAAGGGACCTGGAAAAGGGTGTGGCATTTGTATTTGTGACGCTGCCCCCTGGCCCACCTGAACCTCACAAGCTCATGGCCCAGCAGGACAGTCAGTAGACTTGGGCAGCAGGAAGAGAGAGCTGCCTCATCCCAACCCTGACACCCAAGGCCCAGCTCTTCGTATCTGGATGCTTCTTCCTCACAGCGTGGCTGAATTATGACCTGGAGAAAGCGCTGAATCATGACCTGGGTCTGGCTACAAGGTGCTTAGCATGGAAGGCCGGGATGGAGAGACAGCCACACAGACAAAATCAGTGCCCAGCCCCCTGTTCTCGGCTGGGGTGGGGATAAGGGGAAGATAAAGGGACAGTGAGAGAGAACTTACACTGAATGCCTGTTGTGGGTCAGGCACTCAGGTACTTGGCAAGCAACTCTACCTCTCCCCATCCCAGTTCGCTGCTCCAGAAAACAAGGTTGCCATGAGTAGATGAGAGTCATTCGATTACACATTCATCTGACCATTGTCCACAGAGGGCTGCTGCCCAGGCATTGTTTGAGGAATGCAAGGTGACAGATAGCCCTGCTTCCTGGTGCCTGACAGTGCAGCAACAAAAATAGACAAAAAGAAGCCAATAAATAAAAATGCAGTGCAAAGTTGAGAGGTGACAAATCTAGGAAGATAAAACCGGGCAGGAGATGATCAAGATACAGAGTAACAATTTCACCTTCCCAGGAAGACCCACAAGGGATGTGCAGCCCTGCCCACCTTGGTTGGTAGCTTCTGTGTCTGCAGTATGAAGCCCACCATCCTTTCCAGGGGACACCTGAGTGGCATCTGAGAATTAAGGCGCAGAGGATAGTGAGGTTCTGTCCAACCCTGGCTCTCTATGAGCTGCTCGTGTGGAATGACCTGGGTGCAGGCCCTAACCCCCTCTTGGAGATCATGCCAGGTGAAGGGGGCAGAGCAGCCTGCAGACAAAGCCGGTGCCCCAGGATGGCTGAGTGACAAGCAGACACTCCCAGAAGTGATGTCTGCAGGGAGTTGCAGGGGGAGGCAAGATGGGCTTGTCACTACCTGGAGCTCGGCACACCTTTGCCCTGCAGAGAGTCCTTTCTTCAGCCATGTCCCCCATGCCCTGCATGGTCCCAACTCCTGAGCTCTGCTCCTTCTACTCATCGCCAGCCACATGGGCTCAGCACAGGGCTCCTGCAGCTCCTGGTGCGTTAGTAACCAAGGCTCTATGCTGCGGCTGTCTTCCTACACACACAGCCAAGGACTCTGAAAGGAACAAAAAGACCACTGAAAAGACAACCCGGCCAGAGAAGCTCCCCACGAAGACTGCTGGAGCATGCATCCTTGCTTGGTCTGTAGCTGTAGCCTCCCCCGAATGGGTCCTCACAAATGTACACCTGGCGCTTGCTGTGCTCCAGGTCATGGCCTAAGCACTTGACACGTGAAGTCTCAGGCCTCACCTCGCCCTAGGAGACAGAACCCACTGCTATCCCCATATCAGAGACAGAGGCAGAGAGAGATGTGAGTGACTTTCCCTAGGTCCCAGAGATAACGTATAGGGAAGCCAGTCCTGGCCTCCGTGAGAACCCTCATCTACTTCAGCAGGCTCAAGGCAGCACCCAGGATTTAAATCGCTTTTCCTTCCATTTCCAGCAGGTGGCGCCAAAGCACCTGCCCAGCTAAGCACCTGCCCCGCTGTGCACCTGCTCCAGAGAGATTTGGCCTGACTGAATAGCGAAGAGGAACCTGCTGGTGAGGGAGGCCATTTCCTTCTGGGATCCAAGCAAGAGGACAGATGGGGAGAGCGATGCTGGGTGAGCATGGCTGCCCAAATAAATCTGCAATAAGGCCAATGAGTCATGAAACAGTTATTCAAACCTGCCTCTGGGTCTTACAATGAATCAGAACCAGTTTTCCTTTGGGAAAGAAGCTCAGAGTCCCCCAAGTTTTAAATAACCTGGAGATTTCTAGCCTCAGAGAAAGTTAAACAAGTTCAAGAAAAAATCTATCCCAAATCACGAAGCTGACAAGTGGGAAGCTGGGCTCTAACCCAGGCTCAGCTGTACGGCCTTTCTCATAGGCCATGGTCCTCCCTTGTGGAGACACCAAGCATGTTATGGAGTGGAGTGGAGAGGATAGAGTCTTTCCATTTTAACAGAGGAAGAGGGGAGTCCAGGCATCAGTTGGGGTGGAAGGCTCTGCCAAGATCACCTCAGAAGGAAATGCATAAGATGTGCCCCCTTCACAGAGGGGCCTGGGCCCTTGGGCTTACTGCATCCCCACGCCTAGCACAGGGCCTGGCACATTTTAATCCTCATGACTGTGTGGCCAGTTGGTGAATGAGGATGCGGCCAGGAGCCCAGGACAGAAGCTATGATGAGGAATGCAGGCGTCCCTGGTGAAGTGGGACTGGGAGAGCAGTGAGGATGTTAGGAGTTCACAAGTAGAAGAGAGGATGAAAGCTGTGCCAAGCACAGGGACTGTCTTCTCTAAACTTGTTAAATCACAACCCACAGGTTCACACCCAATAATGCACACCCATGCACACAAGACACACCCAGCCCACTCAGCTGGAACCTCATTGTATGTGAAGCTCTCTGGCTTTTTCTGGTCTCTTTCCTTTGTGTAAATGCCAGTGGCCACCCTCTGATTTGCCGCAACTGAGCACAGGGTCCAGAAAAGTGTGGACTTAAAAGGGAGCAGCAGCCACCTTCAGGGGATGAACTTCCCTGAATCTGTAGTGGTGCTAACTGTGGTACCAAGTCCATCCTATAATGAACCCTCCAAAGGCTGGTTTCCTTATACACACAGGCTTGTGATAGGGTTGGACTTGAAACATAGGCACCACGACACATAATAGAGCACATAAGCAGGATTCTAAAATAAAAGTTACTTCCTACTTACAAACTGTTCATTTCTGGGATTGACCATTGAATGTTTCCAGGCCACATTTGATGGTGGGAAACTGGAACGCAAGAAGAAAAATTTGGGGCACTAATGGTATTTGAGGCCAAACCCTAAAGATCTTGAGGTTCTGGGGTGACCAGATTGGCCCCTTTTTCTGTCCCAGCCTCCCTATCTCTCTGTGAAAGCCAAGGCAGCAAACGCCTGTCTCACTCTCTGGCTCTTTCCTTAGCATCTGGTTTCTCAGGCTCATTCTCCTCAGTTACTTGTAGGTACTCCTCTTCCCAGTGGGTTCTTCCAGTCCCATGACTGCTGAGCTCTGCACTGGGTGACTCCACTCCTGTTCAGCCTCCCAAGGGGTCCCCCTCCATGGGCCAAGTGACAGCTAACTCCTACTGTGAGTACTCTACTGGCTCTGGACAGCCCAAATCCTCTGCTGTGTTGGACCTGAGCTGTACCCTTAGGCCCCCAGTTGAAACTAGGCTGCAGGGATGCTATGGGGCGGGGAGCCTTCAGGAGGTGCAGCCTGGGAGGAAATGAAGTCACTATGGGTGTGGTCTTGACAGGACTATTAGGACCTGGGACTTTGGGATTTGGGGATCTCTTCCTGTCTCTGTGCTCCCCAGCTGCCATGAAGGGCCAGGCTCCTCCTCTGTGCCCTTCCCCTGTGATGTGCTGTGGTGCCCAGGACAAAGTGAACACGGACTGAAACCTCTGCTGTGAATCTCAGGTGTCCTGTCACAGTGTGGAAAGCCACTAACACAGCTGTCTTGGTGTCCACACTGTCCTTCCTGTCATGGTGGACCCAGTCTGCATTCTTCAGTTGATTGGTGACACCACAACTCAAAGCTTAGGAGCTGATCTTGAAGCCCATGAGCTCCAGACCTGAATCTCAGTTCAGCCCTGTTCTGGCTTTGGGAATCTTCACTTCATCCCTCTATCATTCATGCTCCTCCTATATAACATCTTGGTGACCAAAACAGTAGTAAGTAGAAGACGAGAACCAGGCTCTGAGCACTCTTGGAAGATAACTTGTGCCACTACACTGAAGCAGTGCTGTCTCCTGGTGTGGGTGTGATCACTGAATCAGTCCTCAACCAACTTCCCGGGGCAGAGTGGTTTCTTTGATCCCTTTGCCTATCTTTTATGTTCTTCAATCCTATATCCTCCTGCTCTCACACTTGCAGAAGCTCTCAGAATTGACCCTGATTCACTGGTGTCCCCAGCACCCAACCCTATGTCCTAGTCTTGAGTGCCCCCAACATCTGTGACATGAATGAGTCTGCTCTGAAGTGCTGATGGAGCATGAAGGAGACTGTCACTGGCAGGGGCTGACTGTAGTGTCATGGGCGGGGCTGACTGTAGCATGGATAACAGGAGGAGGAGAAGAAAAGGAGGCCACAGGGATGTTAGCTATGGGACTTGCGGATTTGAATTGGGTCCATTCAGGTTGATCCATAGACCCGTCCGCAGTGCTCAGCTGGGCAGACTTCCAGGCTAGCATGTTCAGTGGCTGGGGCTGGGATCTGGGGCACCATATACACCTGTCTGGTAACAGGGCTGGGGTGGCTCTTATCCTGAGCTCTGTAGATGGAAGCTAAGCATGGCCTCTCATCCTGGGGCTGCTCGAAGGATGCCCATGTCTCCCAGGGACAGCCAGACACCAGATGAGCCCCCTTCCTGCTCCTCCTCAGTCTTCCTCCCATGGGTCTCAGCTCCTAGCACCCACACAGCCTGACCTGGCTGTGCACCATCTCCCCTTCCATCCCTTCCTTGCCTTCCTCTCCAGCAGCTCAGCCCATTGCGCATTCCCTGGGCTATGGCACCTCTTGATGTTTGCACTTGCCAATTCCCTTCTGCCCAGCCCCCAGATAGTCAGTCCCTCAGGGCTCAGGCTCAGTGCTAAAATAAACCTGCCAGCACTCTCACCCCTCTCTTGTCATTCTGCCTGGTTACCTCCTTCAAGCCAGGGCTGTCTGAAGTGATGCATCTGCTCACACACGGCCTGTCTCCCTCCAAAAGGGAGGACTCTCGCCTTTCTTGGTCCTTGTGTTTTTGGTGACCAAGACGGTGCACGGACAGAGGTCTGTGGGGTGTGAATGGGTGTACTGTGTGTGTGTGTGTGTGTGTGTGTGTGTGTGTGTGTGTAGCATAGAAAGCAATCTTGAAGGTTAGGCAGGCCTGGAGGTAAAATTGGGGATAACTATCTGGCGACTTTTCGAAAACACTTTCACCGCCCTGACCTTTCGTGTTCACTCAATTTGGAAATTGAACCCAACATCCACCAACTCCCAGATTGGGGTGTGTGGGGGTCAGCACCTCTGGACGGAGAGAATCCTGTCCCTGAGCGAATCCCAGCCGCATCCCCGGCCGCGCTCGCCAGGTGTCGCCGTGGGCGTGTTCGCGTCGGGCAGCCCGGGTACCCCAGACTCGGTTCCGTGCGGCCACAGCTTCAGCCCAACCCTGGCCACCCTCGGGGAGCCCACCTGAGCCACCTGGCCCACCTGCGCCCCACCCTCAAATGGCCTTGGCGCCGGAAGAGCACACGGAGCCCGCACCCTCCACTCTGGTTGCAGTCCCGCAGAACCAGGCGCGCTCCCCGGAACCAGGGATAGACCCGGTGCGTCCTTCGGTCCCCAGCTCCCTGTAGTTCCCAGTGGCTGGGAACCGGCAGCTGGAGAGTGCGGGGTTCTCCGCAGAGCCCGATCCTTCCCACCCAAACACAATCTTGCGCATCCACTCTCTCGAACCTGCCAGTTTTCGCAGCGTATGGGGCGAGCAGAACCTCACCCCTCAACGCCTTGGGGTTCCCTCCTCGCACCCGCGCCCGGGTGCCGGCAGGGAGCGCCGCGGGAGCGCGCCTGGGCGGGCGCTCGGAGGCGGCGGGGGAGGAGCGGGGGAGGAGGGAGGAGGGGCGGTGGCAGCGTCCCGCACCCCGGGCTCGGCGCTCTCGCACCCGCCGCTCCGCTCCTCCGCGCCGCCCGCGGCTCCCGCGCGTCTCGGCCCCGGCGCGCACAGGCGCAAAACAAGCGGCCCTGGGACCTCGCCCGAGACCCGGGCGGGCTATGCGGATTGCGCCGCCGGGGCCGGCCCCCGGGATCAGCGACTCCCGGCCCGCGGCCCCGACCACCAGCGGGGACTATGACCCGGAAGGCGCGACACTGCCTGGGCCACCTCTTCCTCAGCCTGGGCATGGTCTACCTCCGGATCGGGTAAGCACCCAGCGGGTCTCAGCGAAGTTGGCCAGCCTAGGAGGGAGACGCGCAGCCCACGGCCACCAACTTCAAGCCAGCTGAGGGACTGGGGTGCGGGGCACGCGGAGAGGGAGGCACACAGAAGCCCCGAGAGCAGTGCCCACCGCGTGCACAGAGGACAGACGTGGGGAGGGGATCCACACCTAAGGACGCCCACCAAAAGCTGGAGCAGCATTAGGGTGCCCTAACCTGAGACTCTAGAGAGGATCGGCTGGTGCCGAGGGTCGCTCTCCCCGTGACCCTACAGACCGCGGGAGCAGTAGGTCTGGCGAGACCCCTGAACTGGGATCGCAGTCGCTCTCTCTGTGTTTCTGGGGCACTAGGAACTGAGCACGGCCTCTCCCAGCGATGGGACAGTGCTTAATCAGCAGGCAGACAGCAGCGCAGATAGAGAGGACAGGTGTCCAGAGGCGGGGATGGTCACAGGCAAAGCAAACGGCCGGCCCCTCAGAGCAGATACTGCACAATATCCAGAGACCTTTGCACGCCATAGCCCTTTCCAAGCCAAGGAAGGGTGCAGTCCCTGCAATCCCCAACTAGCGCCCACAGAGGGAAAGTCTCTCAGGTCCCACGGACCCCGCGCCAGGAACGGAGCAGCCTCAGGCTGCACTCTACCCACGCCTAGGGTGGCCTGGGCACTCTGGCTGAAGCGCGGAGGGTGGCGTGGGACGCGTCCTGCGCGCGTATGCACTGCCAGCCTCTCTTTGTACACAGGAACTGTGTGCTGGGCATGGGGAGGTGTGGCGGCGGGGGCTCTAGTGAGGATAGAATTGTTGACGCCAAGGGCCACCTTGGCAGTTTGGAGACCTGCCCCTCTGGCCCCTGCAGTGAACCTGCCTCCGCTGCTTAGGGGAAGGCGGGGCTGCAGGGGCTGTAAGAGGGTGTGCGTGGCAGCTCCTTTGTTTTGTCACTGCCACCCCTGTTCGCACTTCCCCGCCCCACGATCTCTGGAGCGTGGATTTCGGGACTGGAGGCGCCTTGGCGATGATCAGGTGCGCGCAGAAAGGGCCAGGCAGCCACCAGCCGGCCAGCAGAGAGGCTGCGGGGGCGCGCTGCCTGCCTGCCTGCCTGCCTGCCTGCCTGCCTGCCTGCCTGCCTTCTAGCCTGCCGACGAGTTTAAGTGTTATTGATTTGCCCGCGTCTGAGTGGCTTTTCTTTTCCCCTGCTTTAATCTTGATCTTGGCCCGCTCCCTGCCACCTGGAGCTCACCCAGCATCCAGGAAGCAGGTTGGCCCATTGGCTCTGGCTGCAAGCTGCATTATCTGCTTTTTAATTAGGAAGGGGGGCAGGAGACATTGGGGACGGGAGAGTGAAAGGAAAAACAGCAAAAAAATAACCTCTCCTGGTTGCCCCAGCATCCTGCCCTGACCCCTCTCCCCAACTCTGGCCTCTAGGCCTGGAGATGCCCAGCTCCCCTGCTGGTCCAAGAGAAGAAGGAGGAACAGAAGGAAGGAAAGAGGGCAGGGTTGAGTAAGAGAGATGCGTGGTGACTCTGGGCCACATCTGCTGCTCACCTAGCCTTAGTTTGCCCATCTATAAAGTGGGCATGAGAAGTTTCTGAGAGACCTTCCAGTCCCCAGAATCAGCTCCTTCCTGCTTCTAGTCAGGTTATTCCACTGAATAGTTCCCCTGCCACCTCAGATGCTCAAGCATTAGTGCTTACAGCACACTGACTGGGTACTCATTGGGTGTCCCACACCTCCTAAGCATTTTCCATGTTTTTACACATTGATTTTTACAGAAGCCCCAGAAAGTGAGGCCTAGATATCCATACCTTCATTTTAGGATGGAAAATCTGAAGCATAGAGAGGGGGTGTATTCTGTCCTAGGTTACCCAGCCTGGAAGTACAGGCAGTTATAGGAGCTGGTCTCTTGTTCCTCTGTGATAGGGCACCCATCTGTATCTGCAGTGTCCACTGAGTTAGACATCCTGGTGATGCTTTAAGCTAGTGTTCTAAGGTTCGTGCTGACTTGAAGCCAAAATACATGCCTTGCACAGTCCCAGGTGCTCTTTCTCCAGCACCTCCAGTGTCCCGGGAGCCCGCCGTGACAGTGGCCGAGAAGGGGCCCCACCACCTCCAGCATGGGCCAGCCGGGAACTTCCGGTCTCAACCTCTATCTCTCTGTGCCCCCTCCAGTGGCTTCTCGTCGGTGGTAGCTCTGGGCGCGAGCATCATCTGTAACAAGATCCCAGGCCTGGCTCCCAGACAGCGGGCGATCTGCCAGAGCCGGCCCGACGCCATCATCGTGATAGGAGAAGGCTCACAAATGGGCCTGGACGAGTGTCAGTTTCAGTTCCGAAACGGCCGCTGGAACTGCTCTGCTCTGGGAGAGCGTACTGTCTTCGGGAAGGAGCTCAAAGTGGGTAGGTACTCACCCACATGCCCCCAACAGGATCTGCCAGGCTTTGGGGAGACCGCCATGCCCTGGGGAACCTGCCAAGACCATGCCCTCAGTACAGGAACCTGCCGGTGTAAGGACTCTGGTTTGCAGCCACACCACCCAGACCACTTTGGGGCAAAGTAGCAAACCATCAAAAGCAGCCCAAACAGTCACTGGCCAATAAGATTGTCATTTTAAACAGAAGCCCACATTTTAATATGAGCTGTTTCATCTAAAAATTTGGATTTCTAGCTTCTTTGGAAAAACAACAGGTCTGTTGAGAGCTGACACGTGCCCACTTGCCCACTTGGTGGATAATAGAGTGGAGCTGAGAACCCAGAGTCCTGCAGGTGGAGCTGAGGCAGGTCTTTGAGGTCACAGTCCCCACCACTCCTTACTGCTGCCCGGCCGGGTTTGCACAATCCCAACATAGTGTGCCTGACTCTGGGAGCTTCTGATTTTGCAACCCCTGTGTTTTCGGAATGGTATGTGCAGATAGGCAGGCGTGAGTGCATACATGCAAAGACAGACACAAAGAGTTGAACCACATATTCAACCTCTGAGAAATTGCTGCTAGAAAGGGGGCAGAGAAAGATGCTGGTTTCCAGGAGGCTCAGCCCAGTAGCAGAAGGCTAGGGTTAGAAGCCTTCAGCCTGGGGGCTCAGCCTTCTACCTCCACTGCTCTAAAGCCACCCTGAAGCCAGTGGGAGTGACTGAAAAGTCATGCCCCCATCTAGCCACCTGCTCCAGCCCACTGCTCTCCCCTGAGGTCACACTGGGTCACCTCTGAGCTCCCAGACTGCCCCAGGCCACCCTGTCCCATCTCCTTGCCTCTGGCCATTCTGAAGACATTTCTGCTACCAGCAGGCAGCAGATCCTTTTTAAATGGAAATCAGGTCTTGCTACCACCCTGCCTAAATCCTTTGGAGGCGCCCTCCCAGCAGAATGAGGTCCCAGCTGCTCCTCTGGCCGCTGCTGACCTCTGGCCCCATCTCTCCCATAACCCTGATCCCTTGCTCACTCACCCCCATCCTCTATCCCAGATGTGCCAAGCAGGCTCCTGTTTCGGGCCTTAATGCCTTTGTACCCTCATCATGGCCCCAGGCCCTGCCCCTTGTATGTGACACTGCCCCGGAGCATCTCCTGAGCTCTGCTTACTTGTCACATACCCACCTCCTGCTGCTCAAACCTCCCATTCCTGGGACCCAGGCCAGGGGTCTGGCCCTATTTTACATATCTTGGTTTTGCTGGTATGTGCAATGGTTCAGAGGAGGAAACTGAAGCTTAGAAGGGACTTGCCCAAAGTAAGAAAAAGAGAGTAGCCATTCTCCCGGACTAGGTGCATTCAGGCTGGGAATGGGAGCAGCCAGTGTGTGGACCACAAAGGAATAGTGCTGGGCCATGGGGCAGAGCTGTGGGCCTGGGACAGTGTAGCTGATGTAGTTGTTGATTGGGCCCCTCAGTCAGGCTGTAGAGGAGGAGACCTCCCAGCCTACTCTAGGGATGAAGAAGGGCCTGTGGCCAGAGCAGGTAGAAGTGACCTCAGGAATTCAAACCCTAAAAGGAGCCCAAGGAACCCCAGGAAATGTTGATGGTTGGGTGACCTGGCAAGGGGTTGATGGCAGAGCCAGGTAGCATGTGAGCGCAGCTGAAGAAGGCTGAATTTCCAGGTGGCAGGAGCTCATAGAGGAATTTGAGTGTGGGCATGACTGCCAAAGTACAGCTTGAACTGTATGAAATAGTACCTATTCAATGCTGACTGACCCACCCAAACGGCGACCTCGTAAGATTCAGTCCGATAGCAAATCTGGACAATTAACTAGAGGGTGGGTACAAACATCTTTATGCACTAATCTGCTCATGCATTCACCTGTATTTCTTGTGTGCCTACTGTGGCTGCCGGGTCTGTTCCAGTGTGTGTGATCAGGGAAGGCTTCTGGGTTCAGGAGAGGTGGAGCTAGGATGAGACTGAGAGCAGCACGCAGTTAGAAGGAGCAGTACATGCAGAGGACTTGAGGTGAATGGAGTACATACTGCGGTCACCTCTGAGCTCCAGACTTCCCCAGGCTGGGAGAGACCCAGGGGGTAGAGAGCCAGGAGCTAGCCATGTGGCACTGTCAGCCTGGGGCAGCAGCAGTCTGGGCTTCCCTTTGTGTGACAGGAGAAAAGCCAAGGGAAGAGGGCTGGGGAGTAACAGGATCCAGCTTCAGATTGGCAACGACATTGGCCACTGGGAGGTGATAGTGATATTGGGACCTTGACAGTTCAAGGAGTCCCTTCCCCTCTGATGTTTCTTGTCCTGTACCAGGACAAGATGCTCAAATTGAGGGTTACCTGGCTTCCCATTTGTGCTTTCATCCAACCCCCAGGTTGATTAGAACTTGGCTAATTAGGGTTGCCTAATAGGGTGAGGATCAGGGCTACTGTCACTGACTTTTGGAGTTGTCACTCTTGACAAGTCTGCCCAGAAACTCCACCCTACAAATCTGTTCACATCCCATTAGCCAGAACTCAGTCACATGGCCACTCTTAGCTGCTAGGGAAGCTGGGAAATATAGTCTTCCTAGAAGCCATGAGACTAGATAAGGCTGTGAAACTGAGGAGGAAGAGGAAAATGGATGCAGGGAGAGATGCTAACCCACAACAGATTCTCCACCCTAAGAGACCTGAGGGCTCCCTCTTACCTCCATCTTTCCCTCCATGCTGGTCCTCAGCTCTGTCTGTGCTCCAGCTCTGGCTCTATCTCTCCTGCTGATTGTTCTGGACTTTCCCATATAGATCTGAGAAGGTAATAGCAAGAGACCTTGTGGATACAAGAAGCAAACCCAGTGTGAGCCACCCCAGGTGGAAAGAACTATTTATTATGTCAGGTCAGGGAACCTGAAAGCAAGAGGTCTGGTGCTGCCTTCCAGCAACCCCAGGGCCATTCCGGGGACAGCAAGACAGCTATTGCAGCCCAGCACCACAGCTTCCAGGCCTTAGGCTTCCAGGAAAGAGCCTTGACCTTTCTCTGGTAGCACCTGCAGAAGTCTGGTGCTTAGTCTGCTTGGATTGGTTTGTGAGCTTGAACCTTGATCGTGTGTCCTTCCCAAATCAACCACAGTGGCCAAGGTCAGCAGGTTTTTTTGGCCAGGCCTGGGAACCCCATCGAGACTGGCTCTCAGGGCAGAGGACTGCTCATCTGTATCCCACACTGCTCAGGCTACCATGACAAAGTACCAAGACTGGGACCCAAACAATGGGCATTGATTCCCACAGTTCCAGAGGCTAGAGACCTGAGACTAAGGTGCCAGCAGGGCTGGCTTCTCCTGAGGCATCTGTCCATGGCTTACACAGGGCTGTTTCTTCATTGTGTCCTCACATGATCTTTCCTTGGCTTCTGGTGTCTCTTTATCTTAACATCCTCTCTGTAAGGACACCCATTATATGGAGGGCCACACTACTGGCCAAATAGTCTCTCTCCTGAATTGGATCTTCCTGCTCTTTTGTTGTCTCATCTTTAATTTGTCATCTGTTTATATCATCCAAAAGTAAATCATTTCATTTTTGTAGCATTCAATCATGATTGTGCAGGGTTCCACACCCACTGTTCCAGCATGCCACCGCTGCTGCTGCTGCTGCTGCTGCATGGCTTGCCCAATGCAAGAGGGGCCAGGACTCTGCATCCTTGCCCAGCTAAATTAGTGGAACATGTGAATCAAAATCACACTCACTCCTTGGATTGCATTTTCCTGAGATTTGAAGGCATTGAAAGCTCTTCTATCAGATTTCTCCTGAGCTCCTGTTCTTGACTTCTACTCATTTCTCTTTTGGACTCTCATTTTCCATCAGGTGTGGCCAACAGGGTTGTCCCTAGTCCCATGGGAGCCAGAGCTAGGCCAGCCAGTGCCTCCGCTTGTCACTGCCTCCTACCACATGTCCTTCACTGAGACAGTCCTTTCTCATAGATCACCTCACACTGTCCTCATCATCTCTAAAAGGAATGATGTCCACCTCCATTCCTGCCTCAAGTGAGGGGGGAGGTGTCCAAAGTCATGAGGCTGTTGGTGGCAGCAAGCTCTGCAATAAGCTCCCTGTTGCAGGAAGACCCCTTCCCTGTGATCTGAGATTCCCCAGGCTGCTGTGTATTTGAGAATCTCTTGTCAGGTTATTGGGTTGTGCAGGAGCCAGGTGAACTCTGGAACAGTCACAGGCCAGGTTTCCATCTCACCCCACTCTCCTTTGCTCAAGACCCTGGGCATCTGTCCATCTGCAGCAGGGAGAAGTCACATGATGCCTTATGACACTGCTAGGTGGCAGCAGCATTATATGACATAGTACATAAGACTCTGGCACCCAGCAGATTGGGGCAATCAGAGAGTATCACTTTCCCTTCCATGAGGCAGAGGCCTGTGTGCCAATCTTGCATGAGAAGTAGTACAAGTGACTGGGGACATGTGTTGTCAATTTCAATCTTGGTGCAGTAGAAAGTGCATCCAAAGTGTATCCCTAAAGCTGTCTACACCGCTTCCTACCCTGACTCATCCCTGGCACTGTGAGGGTAACCTTCCCTTCTGGTATTATGCAGGCCTCTGCCTCACGGTCTCCTCCTCCAGGAATCCTGCCTTGACCACCTCATGTGAAACAGCTTTTTCATAGGTCATCCAGTGCTGGTATCTTTCCAACACTTGCCATTCTGGAAAGGGATTTTGCTCATTTATGCAAAAATGAGTCCAATATTCATCCTTCCCCAGCCTGAAGCTGCACAGAGCCTTGAGCCATCTAGGCTATTACCTATTCCCTGCCACTCCCCAGGCCTGGCACATGGTGGGTACTCAGGGAACATAAAAACACATGAGCCCTTTCTATCCTGTGTACCCACATTGCCCTGAGCCCTGGAGATCTGAATGCCAGGGCTGGGTGCCCTTCACGTGTAGCAAGCACTCTGTTTTCTGTCCTGAGTGTGAATGTTTTTGTTTCTGTCCCAAAAATACAAGAGTGGCAAGAGATTCATTCCCACACATTTTCATTCAGAGCTGTCCTAACCCAACATTCTCACAAATCCATCTTTCAATTCTGATTTGATCAACTGTTCTAGCTCTGTCTTCCACCTCTGCCTTGGCCTCCAGTGGGAAGAAGGGGTGGACTATGTCAAGTATCCTAAACACCCAAATTCCCACATCTTTCCCCAGTGTTAGAGAGAAAGCACCTCTGAGCTTCCAACACTGAGAAGTGTGGTGATGTCTATTCTGATCAACATTACCCTTGAAAGTCCTCTCCATCATCCATAAACTCAGAACCTCACCTTTTCTATACATGTGCAGTAAAATATTTATGTAAACGTTGCTATTTAAGTACATAGAGTAATGCACTGCTCAGCTATACAGTACATATTCAAAATAGAAGCCCTACAATTACATTTTATCCCTGGGTGCACTTGGTTAAATTGATGTAAGTTGCATGCTGATGGGCTGAGACCCCGTTTGTACATGCACACCCACCTGCCCACTCACTTTCTGTTCCAAGGCTTGCACTAGAACCTCTGCATGCAGGATCCAGGGATCTGCCTCAAGACACCTGCCGTCTTGTGGGAACAGACAGAAGGGACTGAAGTATGCTCTGGGTGGATGGACAGGTGGATTGTGGGTGTCACCTGGGACAGGGCATAGTATTGTGACCCAGGCGGGACCCTGGGTATTCAGAGATGTCTGGGCACACTGGGCTGCAGAGCGGTAGGGAGGGAGGGTGGAAAAAGGCTGTGGCAAAAGGTAGGGACAAAACAGCTCTGCAGGGTTTGCTCTAGAGGGGAGTTGTCCAGGGGATTTAATCAGAGGGAGACAGGATGTAGGGTGATAATCAAATTCTTTGAATACAGAGAAATTTGCTGTGTCTCCAGCATTATCACCAAAATGGAAATGGTGATTTCCCAACGTGTGCTCCTGGGGATGCTCTATTCTTTTCCACATACTCATGAACTCCTGTTTAGTCCTCTCCTGCCAGAATTTTTCCAGGGATGGGCACAAATGACCCAGGACCCAGCCCCTGGAGTCCAACCTGCTCTGCCAGCTGGAAAACTGATGCATTTCTGGGCTCTGCTTCCGTCCAGGGTGTCGCCACCTCTCTTCTGGGCTGTCACTTGAGATGACTCTCTGGGGCCAGCGACCCTTGCCTGAGGATTCAGTAAGTCCCCAAAACACCTCCGTCCTTTTACCCACATCTCACAAGGGCACGAAGGGATGGAGGTGAAGCCCTGGCTGGTGTGGAAGACACAGCCAGGGGTGGCCAGCTCCACTTTCTCGCTGCCATTTCTTAACAATGCACCATCTTGCCCAAGCAAAAGACCTATTCTTTCCCTCATTCTTGCTTCAAACACAGCTAACAAAGGACTTTTTGTCTCCTTTGCACTTTTTTTTTTTTTTGAAAGCTTCAGTTCATCCTGGGTTTTAGCTCTTCTGACGCTATTCTTTGAGATGAGCCTTTTGTCACATTTTCTCTCCAGCTTTCCTGTGGTAGAGTCACACACACACACACACACACACACACACACAGAGTCCCTTTCACATACTTTCTCACACATTCACTTACTTTCACACTCATACTCACTTTTACACACACACACACACACACACTTTCATTCATTCAACTGTGGGGACTTCACAAATCAATAATCCAGGTATCCATACCTTATGAGGACAGAATGATAATTCAAGTTAAGGCAAATCATGGATGGATAAGGTGTGGGCCACAGACAGAGAGGGAACACCAACAAGGTGCCTCTTGGTGCACGTGATACTAAGCAGTAACATGTCCCATCCTACTTGCTGTCTACTGATCCTTTCCGAGTGTGAGCATTGCTTTCTTTGATCTTCCCACAATCTTGCCAGCCAGATAGATTTCTTATTATTCCCCCTTTACAAATCAGTAAACTAAAGCCTTGGGCAGGTTAACTCACCCAAGGACCAGCCACACTGGGACACGGAACCAGGCGGGGGGCCTAGGTTTGGGGGCCTCCGGGACCTGCTTTGAAACCACCTGGCCACACTTACGGCCCCTCCATTACCAGGCAGATGGACAGGAAGGGCATTTCAGGTTGAAGCAGAGCCTGAGCACGCTGAGGGTCAGCCGCACACCATGGCCTTGCTTGGGGGAAGAGAGATCCATGGACAGAACTCAGGCAGGGGAGCACGGCAGAGGCTGGGGACTGGCATGGGCTGTCCCCCACTTCCTGACTCTGGAGCTGTAACCTCACCAGACTCATCCCAGACACCTGTGCCCCAAATCTTCCACTTGTACCTCGAGAGGCTCCCTTTGGACATGGATGCCCACGTGTGGCCATCTGAACCCACATGACTATGGAGCTGCCCTGGCACAGGACTGGTAGGGCCAACCTTTTTCCATCTGTATATTTTCCAAATCATCACATATTTCAGCCTGTGTCACTGCTGATTGCTTGCTCTCTGACCCATTGGCTTTAAATAGCAAAAGAGAAAAAAAAAACACAATGCACTTTGTGGTTTCCAGTAAGATATCGTAAATATACCCAGATAATATTCCGGTGCAAGCCATTTGCAGGGCGGTGGAGTGGAATCTTTCAGGCAGGCTTGGACATCAGTTCATTTCCTCTGTCCCCGCTGGGATCATCATGGAGCTGGAACATAGGGCGTCAGCTGGGCCCCACATTCACCTCAGTGATAACACATACTGCTCAGCCACCGCCTTCTAGGGCGCTGGACACGGAAGTTTTGCGGGATCCTCAGAGAAACTTGGCAGGGAGCCTGGAGTCCCATTTAACAGATGGAACAGCAGGGGCTCAGGGAGGCAGAGGGCTTGTGTAAGTCACCCAGCTGGATAAAGGCTGAAGAAGAGGGATTTGCCACTACACACCACAAGAGCCCAGCCTTCTCTCTGGCCCCTGCCTCACTGCCTCACAGCAGGTCACACCCTCAAGGCCACTGTCCTTTCCCTCTGCCCATGGCTGGGTCCTGGTGTCTGTTTTCCCAGTTTCCAGTACAGTGCCTGGCACTAAGTAGGTATCCAGAGAAGGGACTGGGCACATGCTTGGTCCCTAAGGTGTGGGAGGGGGCTCTTCTCTTGCCTGGACAGGAGGTTGAGGAGGCCCTTCCTGGTGACAGACAGCCCCCTAAAAGCCCAGTGTCCTGTGCCAGCCCCATGGGAGGATCCAAGGAAGAGCAAGGGCAGGGAGTTGGTGTGATTGGAGGAGGCACCATGCCTCTGGGGCCCGAGAGCGGGCCTGGAATCCCAGCACCCAGGAGGCTGGTTCAAGGAAAGCCTGGGCTATAGTGTGAGACCCTGTCTCAAAAAGCACCATCCCCCCAAAAAGAAGCACCTTGGTGATATCTCTTAAGAGACATGTGATCCTGCTTGGGAAATGACTCAGGCAGGGAGGTATTTGCAGGAGCTGAGAGGGGCCAGCTCCACCAAGCAGTGTGAGTGACCAGGCCCTGGAGACATCCTCTGGAGTTGGTTAGGACACTTGTGCCACCTGAGTTGGCATCTGAGCTCTGCCCAGGAAATCACCTCTCTTCTCTGAGCCTTGGTTTCCCCTGCTCATCTGCCTGGTGAGGGAGGCTGGACTAAATGGATTTGGAGGTACCTCCTCACCCTGAAAGTCAGACTTCAGGGTTCCGTGATTCTTTTCTGCTTGCTGTCTGCCATACACTATACTCTCAGCTCAGCAAAGTATCCTACTCTATAGGGCCCGAGCATTGTTTACTGATAACTAGTAACATTAATTTATTGTAACTGGTAACTGAACACCACTTCTGGACAAAAGTGACCACCTTACCCCATCCTGTGCCGTGGGTTCCTGGACACAAGGATGGCCAGGATTGGAGGGGAGCAGGCCAAGGCAGGAGCTGCCCAGCATGGACCCTTAAGGCCAGGTCTGGCAGTTTCTAGGTGGGGAGTCTGCAAATCACTTTTCTTCCCCGCAGACCCCATCTCCCCCAGTGTAAAATCGTGGAGAATAGTGTCACCACAGGAGCTGCTACAGGCTGCAGTGCAGAGAGCCCACCATAAGCCTGGCCTCCAGGAGGTGCTCAATAGACACTCCTTCCTCTCCAGCCCACCCTTCCCACGCTCCTAAGCCCTCTCATCCTCTGGCCAGCTGCTGGTGTAGGGCCCGGGACTGGGAGAAGAGGTTGGAATTCATCTTGGGGTCCACACCAGCCTAGTGAGGAGTCCTCTAAGCCTCGATCTCCTCACATGCACAATGGGGGTGCTGTTTTTAGCTCCTCACAAAACCATGTCCCTGAGGATAAGAGGCCCCCTCTCCCACAGGGCTGTGTAGAGCATCAGGGACGACCATGCAGCTGGGGACCACCATTCAGAGCTTCTGTTCATTCATTTACTCTATGGGTGGATATTTACTGAGTGCTTTCTATGTGCCAAGTCCTGGGACACATCGAGAATCATGACAAAGCATTTGCCTTCTAGGTAATGATATTCTAGAGGGGCAGTGGGGGCACAGATCTGGAGACCATAAACAAGAATCTACCAAGGAGCCAGGATAAGGGTTCATCCACTGGACCAATTGCGCCAGTCGCTACTGCTTATTTAAACACCTGTGTGGCTGGTGATATCTACATCTCCCTTCAGGATTGGACTTATTTGCACATGGAAAAACTGAGGCTCAGAAAAGTGAGTGCCCAAAGTCACTCAGTTGTACAGCAGGGATAACATGGGAGCCCAGGTATGGGTCCTTCTTCTCTCCCTCAGGCATGATGGAGGAGGGTGGAGTAAGACCCCCATGGCTCCTGCCTCTTGTGCACCTGAAGATGGCTGAGCAGACAGATGCAGGAGCCACACTTCCCAAGCATTTCCGGTGTGCCTATGTCCTCACCTTCTTCCTGCGAGTCTGTGTGCTCGCTAACCTGTGATACTAGTTACTGTCATTGCGCCCATGTCCCAGAGAAAGCAGCAGAGATTCAAAGAACTCCCCGGGCCTGGTGTCAGTTACACAGGCCAGTGCGAACAATGGGACCAGATAGTCCCAGGCTAAAGTGGGTGGACACAGCTACTGTTAAAGGTCAGCAGAGACCCTTCCTTTCCTGGGTCCATAGAAGTTCTGAAGGCAGGACCAACATCCTGCGTTGCTTGTCAGCCCTGCAACAAGCAGATGCTGAGGGGAGGAGCCATGCGGCAGAGAGGGGAAGGCCATGGCCCCAGGAAGCCCATGGCTAGTCTCTCCTCTGGTCTAGAGATCCAAGTGGAATTCAGGACGGTGAGGGAGGTGTGTCCTGGGTGTGCTGGGGGCAGGGCTGAAACACAAGCTGTGGTCCCCTGCATCATTGTGTGCTGACCAGGGGCCTCTAAGACACTCAGGACTGGTCACCTGCTGGGTGGTAGAAGAGAGGTGTGCACAAAACTGAGACAGGAACCTGGGAGATGGACAGGCATCAGGCCAGGTTCCCTGCTACCTCCCCATACTCCACCCTTGGGCTGATGAAGCAGGTTTCCCTGTGATACCCACCCTCTGTTCCTAGGAGTGACATCATCTGTGGGGACACTTCTTGGCCTCTGTAGGGTTCCTAGGGTCCAGTTGGGTGCTGCCCACCAGTTGGGTGCCCTGGGCAAGTCAGACCTTTCTTCTGGCCTCAGTTTCTTCAACTGTCAGTGAAGAGACGTGAAGATCCTTGGCTTTATCTTCAGTCTCCCTCTCTTAGAGGAGCAACTACTGCTGTCTTCCACATATTGTAATCGCCAGCACTGGGGCCCCATTCTCAGGCTGAGCTCTATCTAAGTGCTTGGCCAATGGGAATTTGTTCTATGCCTCACAGTCACCATACAAAGGTGGGTACTGTGGTCACCCCATTTAACAGGGAGGAAGTAGACCACAGAGACATTAGAGGATACCCCCACACTGGAGAAAGTAGTGAACAGCTTCTCCACACACTCCCCACCCCCATCGGACTGCTTTTTTCCCTGCTGTCTAAGCATGCTGTTGGCACAGCCCTAGAGTTTGCTTCCTGTGCATTTGATACTCTGGAGCATAAGCTGGTGCCCAAGGCAGGGTGGGTGCTTTCTCTTGGTCCCTTCTGGGGTCCATGTTCCCACTGGACTTGAAGCCCCCAGAGCATGCAGTGGGACAAGCTTGAGCTTCCAGTGTGTGTCAGGGAAAGAATGGGGCTGCCGAGTTCCTCAGACCAGGGACTCCCAGACACCCTCCCACCTCCGCTGGCTGCATTGTATCCCCTTGCTTGTTATGGAGCCTTGCTTGGGGCTAGGTGGCATGCAGGGTTCTCCTGGGTCCCTTTCCCTGGGATCCTAGCCATCAGGTGCTATCTCTGTTCCAGCCTCTGCAGGGCTCAAAGACCTGATCACTGTCGCCTGTGTCCTTCATTCAAATCCCCTTCCTCTGCAGAGCCCAGCAGAGTGAAGAGATCCCATTGCACTCCAACCTATTTTCCCATGGCTGGGCCAGGGTCCTGTGTCCCCATGAGCCCAACAGCCTCTCTTCTTGATTTCATGTAGCAAAGTATTGCCAGGTTTCATCAAGCAGGTCCACAGCATTCTATCGCCACAATACCAGGCGCATGCTAACCACAGTTACTGTCCAACATGGACTCAGGAAATGGTCACCACAGAGCTGGGCACTGAGAAGATGCCCAGATCACTCCCTTTGCAAGTCCCAGAGGTCAAGGGGCCCCTGAAGTGGAGGTCCTGTGCCCTGAATGTCCAGCGTGGGGCAGTTGTTGAGCCAGTCACCAGGCTAAGCATTCTGTGTGCCCTCTCCTTCACCCTTCCAGGGCTTCGTGTCAGGGTAGACACTGGCTTTAGTCACATACCCTAACTGAGGAGACAAGGAGACAGTACTCCCCAAGTGACAGTGAGGCATGGAGCTGGGATGTGGACCTCAGTGTCCTGGACTCCAGAGCCCCTGAGTGAGTCGGAGTGGAGGTGGAACCTGGGAGCACAACCAGCCTTGGCATAGGGAAGCTGTCTGGTTCAGAGGGCAGCAGCAGTGAGCACTTATGTCTTTGCAGCCTGTGGAGAGGGAATGTACCCATCCCAAGATGCAAAGCTGCAGCCATCTCCCATCCCCTCCCTTTCAGCATCCCTTAAAGCCTCTCCACCCTAGCAACCCAACTCTCCCCCAGGCACCTGCTCCCAGCTCAGATCTCTTGGCAGGACCTCCCCTGAGATGCTGAGCAGGGGCCCCCAGCAGTTCCTGGATCTGTCCACACCCTGTGACACAGGTGCTGCTCTCAAACCATTTGTACAGGGAAGGGAAGAGGCAGAGGCACTAAGACACTCAGAAGTACCACTGAGTTCGCACCGCCCCCAGAACTCTGCCCCCAGTAACCCCTAGCTCAGGACCCTCCATCACCACTGCACGGGCTCACAGTCCAGCAAGGGAGCTACCAAGGAGGGCAGGGAGGGGGCATCTAAGCCAGCAGGGGACACAGCAGTAGGGACAATGACCATAAGAGCAAGAGTGGCCACATCAGGCACAAGGATGGACTCCTCCTGCTCTCTGCCATCACATGAGAAGGGGACTCTGAGTACAGCCTTCCAGAGCTGAGGCAGGCAGCCCATACACCCTATTCCTCACTGGCCAGGCACCTTCCTGACAGAGTGGAGTGGATGTGTGCACAGAGGAGCTGCTCAGGCCCAGTCTCCACCCAGGAGTGGATGCTCAGTCTCTGGGGAGCCACTGCACGGAGCTCAGATGCCCCCTGGGCCAGTCCAGCCTCCCCCGGGAGCCTGATGTACAGGCCCACAAGAATCACCCCACAGAACCTCTCCGCTCTTCTGTCCCTCCTCAGGGAGCCGGGAGGCTGCCTTCACCTACGCTATCATCGCTGCAGGCGTGGCCCATGCCATCACCGCCGCCTGCACCCAGGGCAACCTGAGCGACTGTGGCTGTGACAAAGAGAAGCAAGGCCAGTACCACCGGGACGAGGGCTGGAAGTGGGGTGGCTGCTCTGCCGACATCCGCTACGGCATCGGCTTCGCCAAGGTCTTTGTGGATGCGCGCGAGATCAAGCAGAATGCCCGGACTCTCATGAACTTACACAATAACGAGGCAGGCCGCAAGGTAGGCAGCCAGGGAGGGGATGGGGCTCCGCACAGGTGCTGTGAGCCAATACTGTGACCTTTCCTCCTGTTCTTGGCCTGGGGGCAGCTGGGGGCCCTACCCAGGTATTCATTCTGCTGGACCCTGGCATCGTCCATCACAGCTGGTTGGGTTTGTGTCTCATGTGAGGTTCATTGGTGACTCAGAGGTTGAATTTCCATTAAAACAAGACAGGAAAAGGGATAGATGTGAGCACTTGTCCTTGGGTCCACAGAGTCAGCTGTACATAACTCTGACTGGAATGAAGAGCTGGGGTTCAGGAGGAGGCTTCCCTGGGCCTGGCTGTTGCACCAGCTAACCCATCCTTGGTTTCCTTAAGCAAGATCCAAAGCTCAAAATGAAGAAGGAGAGCTTCTTTATTGCCCCTTCAAATGATCCTGGATGTGAGAATCAGGAATATTTCTGAGGGTTCCCAGTGGAGATAGCCAAGATGAGTAGAGATTGACTCCCCTTCCCATGAGCATAGGCAGTCCAAGGGCAGGAGGAGTAGAGGGGCCTGCAGACCCAGAGGGTATAGCAGGGGACATTCCAGGGAGGGAGGTCCTGTCCTAGCCATTGTTGCTGAGAAATGGGTCAAGCTCCCAGGAAGGGAACTGACACCCCAGGAACTGTTTGAGCATATGCAGTTGGCCAGGCATCTTGGACAGCCAAGTCAACAGCCTGAGGTTGAGCATGGGCTTTGGCCAGGCCTGTGAAGGCTGAGGTACTCAGAGCCAACACTGGTGACCCTGGTCTGGGAGAGCCAGGAGGGAGTTTGGACTCTAGGGAAGTGCTGTGAGCCAGTGTGAAGAGGAAGAGAGGCCCAGTACTGGCCTTGGGTGGGGGACAGAGCAATGCTATGACTGGCCTGGCAATCACCACCACAAACACAGGTATGGGCACGTGCATAGCTGGACACAGGCCCAGTTTACAGGCCCTGAATACGGGAGCTGGAACTCAGCCCCGCAGCTGGGTTCTTCCACATGGAACCACACAGGGCTCTGGCCCTCAAGTGGCCCAAAGCTGAGGTTTTAGTCTCTGATTTTTATCTGCAGTCACCATGTTTTGAAAAATGGTTGTCATCAATAGCTCTTAAAAAAAATAAGAAGAGTAAAATCTAAAGATACCCACAGGGCTCAGAGACACACATGTACTAGTGGCACAGTGACGGGGTCTTGTCCTGGTGGAGCCAGCCTTTTCCTAACAGCAGGACTTTGAGATTACAGCCAGGCCCTGCAGGAGACAGTGTCAACACTGACACCCCTGCCCCTTACAGAGGAGATTGGGGCACAGAGCAGTTAATAATCCTGTCCTGCTGTGGCACATGTAATCTCAACCTGCATGCACATGGTCATGTCACAGTGGTCATGGCCTGGCTGCCTGGGCAGCCACCTGGGCACAGGTCCAGCTCTACCACTCCTTTGCACACTGCACGGCCCGGCCTGACATCTCAGAGCTCACCTGGGCTGTGCAGTGCTGAACCAGCATGTGCACTGGTGGGAGGGGTCTGTCTGGCCTTGGCAGGCAGGGAGCAGTGCACCCCCACCCCAGTGGGGAGCAGGCCCAGTCCCACCCTCCTCGTGGCCTGAGGCCACATCCTGTGTGTCAGAGCCTCCCTTCCAGGCAGCCCTGGTGAGTCACATGGGCACTGCTAACCTACTCTGGCCCAGGATGACATCCCTGGGTGTATTGCCGGCCCTGCCTGTCTAGTCCCACGGGTGGAGCTCCTGCCCAGGGGGAGACCTCCAGGCAGGCAGGTTCCTCTGTCTCTGGACCAGAGCCCTCAGGTCACAGGTCACAGAAGCTGGCAAGGCTATCCCTCCCAGTCCTCACCTGGGGCTGCCTGGGTGAGCCATAGTGAGGATTCCAGGGGAGAGGCACCCAGGGTCTGGTGGCAGTCAGGTGAGAGGGCATCATATGAGCCACGTGGCTCTGCCAGGCATGTGGCTCTTCTTTTCTTCTCATGGCTTTCTCATTACACATTTGCAGCACATAATGATTTCGCTGGCCGCAAGGAGCTGGCACTCGGACATAACATATCTCAGTTCCTTCCCCCCACCCCCGTCCCCACTCTTCCCCCCACTCTGCTCTTGGTCCACTTTCCATTTGCAAAGATCTTTCCACTTCTGTTATCCATTTCATTTTGCTCTTTATTTCTACTTGGGGTTTCACATGTAAGAGAAACCAAACAATATTTAAGCTTGTGCATCTGATCCACTTCGCTTCACACTATGGCTTTCAGGGGCATCCGCGTTCCCACAAATGAACAAGCTTGCTTTCCTTTATGGTGGAGCAGTGCTCCATTATGTATAAGCACCACATTTTCTTTCCCCGCCCGTCTGTTGATGGATGTGTACACTGGTTGTGCTGCTATAAAAATGGCTATCAGCTATTGTGACTGGTGTCACTCTCAGCACGGGTATGCATGGATCACTGAATGAAAGAAGAAAGCTAGCAGGGGAGCAGCAGGTCAAATAGAACCTCTAGTTTTAGTTTTCTAAGGACTCTCCATACTGATTTCCACATTGGTTGTACTAGTTTACTTTCCAGCCAGCAGTGGAGAAGGGTTCCTTTATCCCTGCAGCCTCCCCAGCTTTTGTTATTTATTGGTTGATTTCTTGATGATAGTCATTCTTTCCGGAGTGAGATGGAATCTCAGCATTGTTTTAATTTGCATTTCTCTGGTGCAGGCCTGAAGTTTATAGCTGCCATTCAGTCGTGGTAACCCAAGCTGGTGGGCAAAGCGGATGTGGGAGCCAGCAGTGGTCAGAAACCTAAGCTCAGTGGGCTTCCTGGAGAAGGTGGCCCCACCATGAGTGAGGTTTGGTTAAGCAGAGAAGAGGGGACAGGCACCGAGTCTGGTGTGGAGGGGCAGTGGACAGAGCCCTGGAGGTGCAGGTCTGGGATAGGTATGAGATCCAGCCTGCCAGCCTGGAGGACCCTATAGGGGGGCCATGGCCTGAATAGTCTGCCTAGCTGGTCGCCTGCTCAGCCAAGGAGTGATCTGCCCCTCATCCCTGTAGCTGCCTTCCCGTGGCCCCCATTTCAGGCACAATATCCCCAGTCCTGCCCAGTTGCATCTACGACAGTCCTGGTCACCAGGCTGAAGGCGCACAAAGGACAGAGGTGCCAGATGTTTCTGTCACCACTGCTGCCCAGGCCTTGGCACACAACATTGTCTCTCTAAATATCTACAGGGTTCCTACAGAGTGGGTAGGAAGTCCTTTGTGGTGACTGGGAGCCATGGATGGTTCTGGAGCAGAGGAGACAGAAGTCACAGAAACAGACCCTTGAGGAACACCCTATGGCTGGGGCCAGGAGTGAGTGTGTGCATGGGGTGCTGGTGCGGGGGAGCCTGGAGAGCAGTGTCCGTCCAGCTACCCAGCTGCACCCAGCTTAGGAGGAATCTGCTTAGGAACTTCCTAGAGACTCCCTTCAACCACCTGCCATGACTTAAACTCCTTATCTGAGAGGGAATACCAGGGGCTCTCCAGAGCACACAGGGAAAGGTGGGGCAGCCCTCAGCGTAGGCGCTGGCGCTCAGGCACCCAGGAGGTGCCCACACAGCGGAGCAGGGAGACAAAAAGGTGTCTCCCAGCCTACCCTAGAGATCTGGCCCTCCCAGCCTGTCACAGGGCCCTGCAGGGCCCAGACCTGGGTCTCCAGGCGGGAAGGAGCAAAATCAGCCACCAGCTACGATGGGTTCCATCCTTCTCTCCACTGGGACAGTGACCCTGGCCGTGTTCTGGATCATATGTGCCAACCTGTTGGCTCCTGGGAGGATCAGGGCCCCTGGAGACACCCCAAACACACAACAGAAGAGCTAGGGAGCCCGCACTTGGAAAGAAGCATGCCCACATTTATGAGGAGAGGGCACCAGGGCTCAAGTTCCTCCCAGCTGGGAAAGAGGCAGCCCTGGGAGGGCTTAAAACACTGCTGGCCTCTGGCTGGATCGCAGGCCTGCACTGGTCGTGGTCCTGGGGATGGTGTAGCCACCCTTCCCCCACAGTTGTGTGGCCCACAGTGTGGGTCACACGGTGATCAGGGTAGGAGGCAGCAGCAGCCATCTCTGGGGACAGGGGCCATTTTGGATTGTCACCTCTGCTGTGGGCAGAGGAAAGATGTGAAGTCACAGGCTGTGCAGCCCAGGGTTGTGGAATATCAGACTCACATTCTGGTGGGTGAGTCCTAAAGTCCCAGGATCCTGGGCTGGGAGGGAGAGAAGAATCAGATCTATGTGTTGAAATCTTTGGGTGATGGAGTTTTTGTGGCTTTGTACCATTTCTTTGCCTTCTTTTGGGAAGTGCACAGGTCAAGCTACTCATCTAGTAAGAGTCAGACAAGAACAGCAAAAGCCATGCCTGAGGGCTGCATAGCCAAGGAGAAACTCAATACAGAGACACCGGAAGGAGGCCAGAGGAAGAATCGTTTCTCCTAAGAGAATTCTAAATGCTGCTGAAGGGAAAAAAGGAACTTTAGGCAGGGCTTTGAGGGATAAGTAGGAGTCCTCTAGCTAGACAAGACACTGGAAGGAAGAGGGCAGTTGGACAGGAGCAGGCCTGTGCCTCAGTGGTAGAGTGCATGTGATAGGCTCCTGGCTCTCCACTGCCATATCACTCGAGTGGAGCCCAGGCAAAGGCACTTAGAGGGAGATGTGAGGGTGCTGTTGGGTGCCTGAGTGGGAGACTGCTTAGCTGCAGCTATGGATGCCTTGGCAGCTGCTGCCAGGACCTGCACTCTAGAGCGAGCTCCCAGCCGGAGCTACTTCCTGGCAGCCAGCAGCCAGAGCTAGCCCTGGCCTTTGTAAAACTAGCAGAGCCGGACAGGTGTGGAGGATCCTGGAACTCCGGCTTCCCAAGGCACTGCCCCAATACCCTGTGCAGGAGGCAGGGACAGGGACCCCAGCCTGCATTCTGAGCCCCCTACCCTGCACCTGGCCTCCACTGCCTTGCTGGCTACACCTCCAGGGAGCTCTGGGGGCCCCAGGGAGGGAGCTTAGTTTGGGGACCCAGCTGGGCCAGGCTGGCCCCTGCTGGAATGCGGCTGCTCCCAGGCAGTGAGCTCAGGGCCCTGGAATTCCACCTGAGCAGTCGCCTCCCAGCCTGCTCCTGTGCACAGAGGGTGTCAGTCTTGTCCCTTCCTGCCCTGCCCGGCTTGTCGGGTGCTCCTGAGAGCTGGATTCCCACTCCTGCCCTGGCCCCAGGTGGGGCTCTGAGTCAGGGGTGGCCAGGCCCCGATAAAACTTGCTTTGCTATCCTGAGGGCCACTTGCATAGTTGGCCCAAGAAAGTGGCCCATAGTGGTATGTCAAGGGCCTGGGGAGCCCTGCCCCACCTCGCCTGAGGACTGCTGACCAGGCTTAGCTAGGCTGAGAGGAGGTGTCCCTGGGCTGTGCCCCCAGCCCTGCCCCACACCACCTCAGGATTTTGTCTTGGAATTGAAAGGTCTGAAGTCAGTCCTTGCAGGCCAGGATCAGAGGCGACCTTGGGCAAGTTTCAATGCTCAGGACCTCAGCTTTGGCCACCAGGAAAATTTCTTCCACTTGGTGTCAGAGGGGTGTTCCACTGAGGACACAGAGTTCTTTGGAAGTTTGGATGCCAGCCTTGTCATCAGCCTCCAGCTGCACATTCCTGGCGCCAGCCAATCACACTCCTACCCCAGGGCCTTTGCACATGCAGCTTTGTCTGTCTGAAACACTTCCTTCAAAATATTTGCACAAGTAGCTCCTCTGTTCCTCAGGTTGACCTCAAGGGAGGCTTTTCTGGACTTCTGTCCCAGCCTCATCTTGTCTCTACACCATGCAGCTCTTATTTTTCCATGCAGCATCACGAGGCAGAACTGCATTCTCACTGCAGCTCTTTATTGCTTCCTAGTCCATGCTACAAAGTCACCCCACAAGGGTCAGGAAGGTGTCAGCTCACTGTTGGATCCCTGGGCTCTGCAAGGTGGTTGACACTTAGTAGGTGCTCAAGAAATAATGAATCCATCAACAAATTAATGAGATGACCAGCGTCTGCTCTGCCCTGGGGGCGTTTCTTAGGAGCAGGATTCTCCCACATATAATCCAGGACTCTCTGGTAAATTTGAATTTGAGATAGACCATTCCTGTTATGTTCCCAAAGAGAGCTACAGTGAAAATTTATTGACATCAAATTTAAATTTAACTAGGTTTCTTGTATTTGTAATAACATTGATGCTGAGTGATCGTTTGCATATAGTTGTAAGAGCACAGCAAGGTCCTGTGCAACTATTCTGCAGTTCTGTGGTGCAGCGACAGCTTGCTAATGTCACAGCTGGGCTGTGATGTTGACATGGTTGGCACACAGAGTGCTGAAGGGTCCCCAACTGCCAGCACAGCTGCCCCCTTCTCTCTTGCATGGTCCCCAGAAACCACTCACTTGTTCCCTATTTTTATATTTCTACCATCTCAAGAATCATTCACATTACCACAACTATAGTGTAGGTGGAATCATACACTGCAGAACCTTTAGGTCTCACCGTCTTTCTACTCCTATAATTCCTTTGAGACGCACTCATGGCCTTATGTATATCCTCAGTCTGTCCCTTTTCTAGCTGTGTACTATTCCATGACCCAGACATGTAGCAGTTTGTTCAACCATTCACCCCTCTCTGGAGCCCCCTCTACCCTTTACCCCCAGTGACCTAAGACCTCCTGCCAGGCCCAAGTCTTGAAGGTTTTACCACCTCCCGATGGTGCCACCCCCACCTCCACTGCCTCGCAACAGTGTGTTCCTGCAGGGACCAAGCCAAGTGGGCCTCCGTAGCTGCCTTTTCCATTCCCACAGCCAGTCTAAGTCGTTCCCTTCCCCCACGCCTCTCCTCCAGGTAGCCCTGTGTCATTGTCACTGCCATTCTGATGATGCCCCTTCCGGCACATGGCTGCCGTCTGTCCAGCCTGCACCTGAGTGTCTATTCATAGCTTTTGCCCATTTTCTCACAGACTGCTGATTTTTTTACTTACTACTGTGTTTGGTCGTCTGTATTTCAGATGCTAGGTCTGTGTGAGGAATATGGTTGGCCATATCGCTCCTCAGTTGCTAGCTTGTCTTTTTATTCTTCCTAGGATTTTTTCACAAAGCAAAGTAGTTTTAGTTTAGCAGGCCTAGGTTATCAATTTTTCTTCTTAGGATAGTACTTTTGATTTTGCCTAAAAGTTTTTCTACTCATCCTTAGATCCTAAAGATTTTCCATCTGTTTTGTTTTTCTTTTTTTTCCCCACCCCCCACATTCTACATTTTACATTTAAATCCATAATCCATTTTTATAATTCATGTTTTTTAAAAATACAGCTTTTGCTGTGTGTGGTGGCACATGCCTGTACTCTCAGCATGCAAAGCGGCCAAGGCAGGAGGATCACCACGCGGTCAGGACCACCCTGGCTACTCAGCGAGTTCAAGGCAGCCTGAACTACACAGCAAGATCCTGTCTCAAAAACAAAGTGTTTTCCTTTTTGTAAATTTTATTTATTTATTTATTTATTTATTTATTTATTTATTATGGTGCTAGGGATGGAACCCAGGGTCTTCACTTTGAACATCACCAGCTTTTTTTTTCTTATTTTTTATTTTGAGACAGGGTCTTGCTAAATTGCCCAGGCTGGACTCAAACATCAATCAATCCTCCTGCCTCAGTCTCCCAGAGTGCTCGGATTATAGGCATCTTCCACCACACCCAGCCAATTTTTATTTTGCTTTCATCATGGTAAAATATACCTAATGTGAGCCTGGCCCCTCTGGCTACTCTTTTAACCACACAGTTCAGCAGCAGTGAATAGATTCTTACTGTTCAGCGATCACCATCCTCTCTAGAACATTTCCACGTCCCAAACTGAAACTGTCCCCACAGTTCCGTCTCCTCCCACCGCCCTGGCGCCCACCCCTCTACTCCATCCCCGACCCCTCAGGGACTCACAGGCCCAGAGTGCCGTGCTACTCACTGTCTCAGTCTGGTGTCTGCCTGAGTTGGCATCACGTTTTCTAGTCTCTGCTTCACTCTCCTTGGAGAAAGCATGCATTTTAGGTCGAGGTCCATTGTTGGGCCTGTTTTTGTGCTAACTCAGGCCACCCTGTCTACCTGTACCACCCTACCAAGTAGCACAGGCCCAGCCTGGCCTTGGAGCTGGAGGCTGGCCTCTCCTGGGGCCCCCTAGACCTAAGCAAGGCAGCCCCTTCTGCTGGCTAAGGCAAGGAACTGAGTGAGGATGAAGGGCTAAAGTGGGCCGAGGGAGCCCGTGGCTGGCCAGGCAGGTGGTATTCACCCAGAGGACAAGGAGAAGGACACAACCAGGTCAGAAAGACAGACCAGGCTGGAGCAGGGCCCCCATGAGGCCTGGGGTTCCTCTACTTGTCCCTGGGCAGGGCCAGCCAGGTGCTGTCACCCATGCCACAGTGATGGCACAAACAGGACTCAGGAAGGGAAGGAATGAGATGAGGGAAGGCAAGGACTAGGTCCTTGGAAGGGTAGGAGCAGCCCTTCCCAAGGAGAGGGAGATGCTGCAGGTCCCTAGCTCCCTGGCACAGGTCCCCAGCACACCTCTAACACCCAGGCCCCTTAATCTGGCATGGACATTGGCAGTCTGAGCAGGCTTGGCCCCAGAGGTACTAGGAAGAGGGCAGCATTAGGGCAACATGGTGTGCACTAGTCACTCTTGACCAGGCACATGACACGTGCAGGACCAGGACCCTGATGTGGCGCACTAGGGCGGCTCAGGTGACACAGCACTTGCTTTGGGGAACAGGGGGTAAGATTCTAACATTAGCACTTAAACCCAGGCATGAACTTAATCCCCACAGCTACGATGACCTCTGTTACTCTCTGTTCTCTGCAGTTTACATGTGGGAAATAGAGACACAGAGAGGTTAAGAAAGTGGCCCAGAGCCAGACAGCAGGCAGGTACTACCCTGGGGTCTGAACCTATCAAGCTGGATCTAGGTACGTTTAACTGCTAAATAGGTCTGTGCCTGCTAGGGAGAGGACACTGTGGCGCTAGGTAGAAATTTGCCTGTGCCTAGAGGGTTCTTCCTGTCACCCTTCCCAGCAGATGAGGGCCTGAATGTCACATGCCCAGGAGTATCCACGCCATTGCAGGAGGGTGCCACAGATCTAAGGCGAGCAGGCCAGGGAGATGGCTCAAGGCCAGGGAGATGGCTCAGTGGAATAAGCACTTCCCTGGCAAGTGCAAGGACCTGAGTTC
>NDGM010941400.1:0-14674 GCA_002564305.1 Octomys mimax | reverse complement strand
CAAGCTTTTAAGTACTGCAGTTGGCTGAGTAGGAAAAGGAAAGGCACCTTAGCTGTTCCATGGAAGGAGACTATGACAGAAATAAATGGCTCTTGGGGCCGGGGAGATGGCTCAGTGGAATAAGAGCTTTCCTGGCAAGCGCAAGGGCCTGAGTTCAATCTCCAGTTCTGCCAAAAAAAAAAAAAAAAAAGGAAGAAAGAAATGGCTGTTTAAAAAATGGGTCTTTTCTGGTCCCCAGCATATATGGACTGGTTATTTCAACATGGTGCCCCTCACATCAGACATCAGAAACCATTTGTACTTTTACCTCTTTTTCTGCTGTAACACATGTCAGTATAGTGAGCTCAGTAGCAATCAGAGGCTACTACCCATGGTGGCAATTTGGTGACAGATGCCACAAAGCAGGCAGAGTGTACAAGAATACTATGATTGTTCATTTGCTCATTGATTCTTTCACAGATACTATTTCTGGAACATCGTGTGCTGTTCACTGTTCTAGATACTGAGCAGTACCAGTACCAGGAAACAAAGATTCCTTCCCTTACTTCTTAGCAGGGAGAGACAGATAATTCATTTTGGAGGCCACAAGTGGCAAGTCCTACCAAGAGGAAAAACATAAGGAACAGAGAAGAAAGGGTAGAGGTGGTAAAGGGAGGATACCTCAAACATGACAAGGGTGGCATTGAGCAGAGACTTGGAAGGGAAGCACAGTGGTGTCTCTGAACAGGAGAGGAACAGGTGCTAAGGCCCTGGAGCAGTACGGCACACTAGAGGTGGAACACTGACAGGGCCCCAGGTGCAGGCTGGTACAGAGGGAGCAAAGGCACCACTGGGAGCTAAGTCACAGGGCAACAGGTAGGAACATGGCTTCAGTGAGGTGACCAACCCTCCCAGAGGGTGTGCAGTGAGAAGGAGCTGCCTTATATTTTAGTCACTCCAGCTGCTGCATGAAGACAGACCTGGAGTTAAGGGTTGGGATGCAAGAGCAGAGGTAGAAAACATTAACTGGAAGGCTCTGTACTCAGGCAGGTAGGACATAGTGGTAGGTTAGAGTAGAGTACATAACCGTGGAGGTGGTGAGAAGAAATCAGATTCTTTTCACAAGACTTGTAGGCCACCAGACAGTATTCGTTGACAGACTAAATGTGGAAAGAAGGGGGTTAAAGATACAGAGAAAGTGCTGGCACTTACGTAACAAGGGGAGCAAGTCTGAGGGTCAACAGTGCTGGACAGAAGTGTCATGTTTCAGAAGCCCCTTTCTCATGTAAGTGGACTGATGGGCAGACTACATGAATCTGGGATATCAGAGATCTCAGTTTGAGAGTTGTGAGTGACAGGCAGTGTGTGTGCCCCAGGCTCAGAGGAGATTTCTCAGAGCATGAATGGAGCAGAAAAGTAATCTCAGGATGGAGCCTAGGGACCCTAAAACTTAAGAGGTCCAGTGGACCTAACCAAGCTGAGAAGGCACTATCTGAGGTAGAGAACCAGGAGTGTGTGATGGCTTGCAGCCAAATAAGGAAAGCTTCCCCAAGTGGGAAATGCACAACACAGTCCTAGCTCTACTGAGAAAAGCTCCTGAGGACCTGGTGAGAGCACAACATGCTTCTAGACCCAGCATGGGTTCAATAAGCAAGTGTGAGTTCAACTGAGCCCTGAGCTGATGAATCACAGAAGTGAAGGATACAGTTTAGTTATAAAGACAGGCTGCAAAATGTGATGTACATGGACCAGACACTGCTCCACTGATGACAACAAAAGGCACACATGAGCAAATAGGTGTCAGCCCCAAAGGAATTCAGGCGACATGTCACTGGGCTCAGTCCTAGGTCTGCTTGGCATATCAGTTGCTTACAATTAAACAGGGTCTCCACAGTTGGAGGCTTATTCAAACAGAGCAGCTGGTCTAACCCAAACCCCAGCATCAAAACGTCCCCAGATGGCAGGGACAAGGGATAAATGAAAGAAAGGTCTGATCAGGATGTGCAGCTGAAGTCACACTGAATGGGGTGAGAGCCAGGGAGATGACAGATGTAAGCTCTGAACCAGGGATGCTGTCAAGTCACTGTGCCAATGGCAACCTTGAAGGACTCTGAAGACAGCCAGACAGGTGGACAGGGGAAACCAGGTCATTCTGCAGCAAGCTGTGAGTCTCAAGGTGCATGAATGCCAGACAAGAGGAGATGGGACACAACTCAGCCATACTCTCTGTGGCCCCAAAAGTACCTTCTCAGGGGTGCAGAGAACAAACTGGTTAGAGGAACATGACTGTGATGGCAAAGGGCCTCTAGACCAACCAGAGAACACGGCTGCTACCTGACAGTCCTAGGAATAAGCTGTGGAAGGACTTATTCTGTGGGATCCAGCAGGGTAGATCCAAAATCACTCTCTGAAGTGTAGTGGGACATGAACAGTAAGAACTCAAAGAGACACAAATGATGAGTACTTTGTTGTGGAGACTGTTAAGTATATTTTCACTTCTAAGTAGCATTTATTCCAGTGTGTTGTTACATATACATACCCTTCCTAGCATGAGGTCCATTCTTCAAGGATTTAAATGATGTTACTCCATATTCCTAGATCCAACACAAGCCCTTCCAAATGCTACGTGCTCAATATATGTTATCTGGATGAATGACTTTGTCATGATCAGAAGCTGTCAAAGATGTTACAGAGGTGGTTCAGGCCACATGACTGTTAAAACTTCTTCCAAAGAGCAGATCCCACCACCACTGAAAAACTATACAAAAGCTAGCATGCCCCCCATGTTTTGCATCTTCACAGTAAATTTGGAGTTTAGATAAAATAATTTATAATTATTTCTTATAGTCAAATGAAATGTTAGCCTGATGTTTAAAATTCTGACTGACAAAAATATGAGGGGATAACCATTTCTCCCTCCAAGGCTTCTATATTCCACATAAATATGTTTAAGCTCCATGCATGAAGGAAACTTGATCCTTGCAGTGGAAATCTGATTCAGCTGTGACCCTGCTGGAAGATGTAATGCTTCAGGATTCCTTTAAAGCAAAAGTCTATCTTGGTCTGGGAGATTCAATGATTCATAGTCTGGCTTTATTCGTTTATAGGTGTACATGATACTCTAGCTGGCTGGGGTTTACCCCAAAACATCATTCTGGCAGGGCATGGTGGTACATGCTTTTCATCCTAGCACTCAGGAGGCCCAGCTAGGGGGGTTAACTGTGGTTTTAAAGCCAAACTGCTCCACACAGTGAGTTCAAGCCCAGCATGAACAACTATCTCAAAAACAAAAACACATCATTCTGCCATCTCATCAGAAGCCTGCCCTGTGAAAAAGTTAGCACAAAAGACTTAAAGACAGCCTTTGCATTTATTAAAGTAGTCAATGCATATCATTTCCTCCTTAAAAGTCCCTGAAACAAAGCCAATTCCCTGTCTACAAGTCAGGGCCTGAAACTCTCCTAAAACTAGAGATACTTTTCGAAAGCACCTTCAGGTCCAGCCTTACAGTGGGAGTGAATGTGTCAGATTCAGACTTCTGGGGTAGGCAGCAACATCTCCAGGGTGCAGTGAGGTTGTGCAGAAACCACATCTACATGATGAACCTGCAGCCACCTGGACCTTGGCTATGAGAACATGATGCCATGACTTCGGAGAAAAGTAATACTGCAGATCCAGAACAAAATTATCTTGGGCCATCTATATTGCTTTTTAATATCCTTTTAGTTTCAACTTAGTATCTGACTTAACATTCTAGGGACTACCAGATACAACCTTTAGGATGTATCACTATGACAGCAGATCTTTAGTTCTACTAAAGCCACAAGCTAAGATGCTGTAACACGTGAAACCT
The DNA here is from genome assembly GCA_002564305.1 of Octomys mimax. Lineage (NCBI taxonomy): Eukaryota > Metazoa > Chordata > Mammalia > Rodentia > Octodontidae > Octomys > Octomys mimax. The sequence continues at coordinate 10,842 of NDGM010941400.1, read as the reverse complement.
ACAGAGATTTTGCCACTCTGCGACAGCCCATCTACCTCCACCTGATGTTCCTACCCATGCATATGATACATACATGGATTCCTGATTTTTTTCTTTATTTTCTATGAATGTAAAGATTCATATAATCTCTTTTGGAATGGAACATACCACTCAGGGTAGCTTTAATCCATGTTTCTGGGCCAACACTGTTCATATTTGGCTTAGAATAACTATTCTCTTACTTCCTTAAAGCAGAACTACATATTTTACAATGAGACCTCATAGCAGGCACTAGGCTGGTATCATCTCATTAATCTTCACAATGACTCTATTAGGTAAGATCAGTTGTCTCCATTACAGAGAAGGAAAAGGCATCTCAGAGAAGTAAATACAGCTGTCCAAAGCCACAGAGATGAAGTGGGGAATGAAGGAGCCAAACACTGAACCCAGGTATGTTTAGCCTTATCTTAGTTCAGGCTGCTAAACCAATACTGACTGGAGGGCTTAAATAATAAATAAATATTACAGTTCTGGAGGTGGGGAAATCTAAGTTGAAGAAGCCAGATTTGGGAAAGGGGAGTTTTCCCTTATGCACTTGTATGCGAAGACAGTTTGTACGACAATATAAAACCTTTAAACAAGACAAAACAAAAAGCCAACAGATTCAGTATCTAGTGAGGGCTTCTTCCTGGTTATGTCCTCTCTTGGTGCACAGAGGGGTCATTCAGCTCCAGTCCCTTCTGGTGGAGAGCAATCCTGTTTGTAAGCGCTCTACCTTCAAAATCGTCCCATAGCCTCCCCTCCAAATATCATATCAGGGTCTAGGGCCTAAGCAATTATTACAGTGATTAGTTATTAAAGTGATCAATTGATCACTTAGTCAGTTAGGTGGGGCGTGGTCATTCAGTCTATACCCAGCTCTAAAACTATCTTTTTCTATATAGGAACTAAAAAACTCTTAAAATTAGATCACAACACTCCTTACTGAAATACCTATTATTCTTCCTAGAATATATCCAAATTTCTGACGCAGTCTTCCAAGCCTATTCTGTTGCCTCCCTTGCCTTGTCTCCTACTTCCGTCTATGTTCTCTCCCACAGAACCCTACTGGCCTTATGGCCAATCATGGGATCACCAAGACCTTGGCTATTGTCTCTCCTGGACTCTTCTTACTTCATTACCCTGTTCAAATTTTGCTCCAATGCCAATATTCACGCTGTTGCCAACTATACCTCAAAGCCACATCTTTTCCCACCATTCTATAAGTAGTCCCTAAACTACACTTGTGTTTACTGCTAGCACTCACCAAGATCTGGATGCATATTCTTGAAGTTACTGCCTCCCCAGTGTTCAACAGAATGCAAGCCCCACCAGCAGGGACCATGCCATGTTGCACCTCCCATGCCCAAGACCAGGGTGTGGCCAGCATTCCCCATGCTGATCTGCAACTGGGCTAAATGTGCCCTTACTTTCTACCACCTCTGCTTGGCCCTCTCCTACTGCCACACTGTAACTTGAATGACCTTGTCCAGTTCACTGGCTCTCAAGAGAAACTTTTTACTTACTGATAATTGATGGGCAAGGGAGACTCCATTTTCTTTCTATAATTCCATTTTAACAAAAATCTCTGAAGTTCACTTAAACTGTAGTTGAACTCATTACCTCTCGCCCCCTCCCTTGTAGTTAATTATAAACCCAAAAATTAGGTCATTAAAAAGAAAAGGGAACAAACAGAACAGCTTAGGAAGTAGGGTAAACATTAAATGGCAATGTCATGTGACTGGCAGGTGGTCAGCAGTGTCTGGAGAATATAAACTTTGTAACAGTTGTGTGGCAATTTTTAAAATTCCTGTGAATGTGGAAATGTGGTTGCTATGAATACTTGAAAAGTATATAACCTGAAAGGGAAGTTCAAGCAGATGACCTGATTCGAGGGTCTAGGAAGTAGGTCTTGGGCTGTCTCAAAATAAAAGCTTATTTGCTCCTACGTAATTGGTCTCTTATTGTTATCTGCTGCTACACATGGAGGACCGAGTAGGATTAGCCCCCACCCCTAGACCCTCAGAGGAGACCCTGCTCCTCTGAGCCTTTTCAGCCGCTCCTCAGGTGGCAGGCTCCCCCACCCCCACCCCCGTGACTTCAGCTAGCCACCAGGGAGTGACTGTGAGGCAGCACACATGTGGCTGCAGGGAGGAACAATGAATGAAGCTCTGCTCTCTGACTAGGTAAGATTTAAAATTAGATTTCTGATTTGCTTTTGATTTGATTGGAAGTTCTTTTTCTTTCATTCTGACAATGTGATGGGTCCAAGCTCACAGATGTGGCAGTCCTTTGGTCTCAGTGAAGCTGAGAATATGGTCAGAGTTAGTCTTCTGAGTCTGTTTTGGATTTGGTTGGTCCAGGTGCTAAAAATATTTTAAACTCATGTTTAGAGACAATTAATAGGGCCTGGGCCTGTTTGTCTGTTTTGTGTTTCCCAAACACAGTGGCACTTTCAGATTACACCTGAAATTGTCATCTGGATCAGTGGGTTCCTGGCAGTCCTACTCTTGTCTTCCCTACCCCTCTACATCACCCACTAAAAGCTTACAGGGGTCCAGACCCGGCTTGGCTGCTATGGATCTCAACAACCACAGCGAGTGTTTTGTCAGCCTTTGTAACTTGCTTGTGGTAGGGGCTGAAAGGGAGAATGTTCTAGCCTACTGCTATGGGCACAGCCAGCAGCAAGCTGACCTATGCTAGAATCCATGATCAAGAACTCTGATAAATTTAAATGGAAAGCATCATACCTTTTGTCAACTAGAATGGCCTTCTTTCAGGGTAGGGCTGCCAATAGAGGAAACACGTGATCCTCAAGAAGTCAGCAAGGTATGGGAGGTTGTTACTGGGAAAGTGGAGCATTTGGATCAGTTCCCCTATAGATTCCTGGCTATTGGTGGTTTGGACGACTCCTCAGTGGCTTAGAATGTGTGTTTGTGGGTTTCTACACTAAGTTTTAGTAATGCAGAATAAGCCTTAAGAGTAGAAATCCTGTTTTGCCCTCAACTCCTGAGGAGGATGATCTTGTGTCTGGCAAGGCACCACCACTGTCCTATCCTACTCCTCTTGCAGAGCTTGCTTCTCACCCCCCTAAAAATGTGACCCCCCCCCCACGCCACAACAAAGGGAAAGGGCAATGAGGCTCTGAGTCTGTAGCTTTTTGTCCCTCCCACTGCCACAGGAAGCCCTCCCCTGAGCCTCTGCCTAAGTCGAAAGATAAAGCCTCTTCCTCCAATCTGGTCCTTGGCACGTCCCTGCAGCAGGCAGCTATGATGGGACCAGATGGAAACCCTCAATGTACCTTGGTTTATGTCCTTTTTACCATAAGTAATTTATATAACTGGAGGACACAAGATCCTCTTTTCAGAGCTTTAATTACTTTCCTTGATTTGATGTTTAAAACTCATCACCCTGGGGCTGGCCAGATAGCTCAGCGGATTAAAGTGCCTGCTTAGGCACAAGCAGGGGTGGTGCTGGCCCCGCCACTGGGGTGCTATGAGCCAGCAAATGAGACTGGGTGTGGTGGTGTGCACTTATAATCCCAGTGCTTGGGAGGCTAAGAAACAGGAAGGATCACAAGTCCGATCTGTGTAGTGAGACCCTGTACTAAACAAATAGATAAATAAATAATAAAAAAATAAAACTCCACTTGGGGTGACTGCCAACAGATTACATTAACCCTGTTCACTTCAGAGACACTCAAGAATGCTCACACTACTAATATGGCATATGCTGTTCAGTAGCCCCAGATACATGCTGTAAGCCAGAGAAGTTAGAAAGGTTTGTAGGAATGAATTTGTCTCAGGTGATAGAAACTGCCCCAAAACTATTGTAATGATGCAGAAAGGAAATATAGATGGAAAAAGATAAAAGTAATGCTGACAGCCTTTAGAAGGAGGACCAATAGGGATCCAGGGAAAGGGGAGAGAAAAGCAAACAGGAAGGAGGCTGTTGTGTTCTCCTGGGTCCAGACCAGTGTGCCTACTGCAAGGAGAAAGGACATTTCAAGGAAGAATGTCCAAAGCTGCAAGAGAGGGAAAGGAAGGCAGTGTCTGTGATGGAATCAGAGGAAGGTCCAGATTAATGAGGTCATGAGTCTCTGTCTCTCAGCCACAGGGAACCCATGTTAACTGCCAATATAGGGAGAAAGCCTGTTAGATTTCTGACAGACACTGGAGTGGATTTGTCAGTAGTTGCCCAGCTGGTGGCCCTACTTGCAAACCAGAGAGTACTTAATGTTTTAGAAAGGTCTGGGCAAAAATAAATTCCCTAGGTCTGGCAACTCATATGCCCCTAGTAATACTAAAGTTGATAGGACATACTTTGGAACAGCTAGTTGTTGTCACAATGGGATCTACACCTATGAGAGAAATCCCAAAACCACTGTTAAAAATTATTATAATTTAATTTGGCCAAAATATATTTGGGTGCACTCTGATTTTATAAGCAAATTATATTGTGTGTTTTTGTCTCTCTATCCAATCTGTAAACAACTATTGAGCTCAACAATTTTTTCTTCTTTTTGTATTTTTGGAATTTTAAAGCATTTGGCTATAATTTAATTTGGTTTATAGATAAATGTCACTTAAAGATATGCCTTCACCAAGCATATCTGGTGAAATATGACTACCAGCTAGTTAAAATGGCACTGAAATTGGTTGGATAAATATAATGTATATTGTTATGTATTATAACTTCAGAGTATCACAATTGTGCACATTTAATGTGTTTATTGAAACTATATTTTCATGGTTTATAAGATAATTAAGCAAAATCCCTTAGGGTGGGGAAAGATAGGACTCCAATTGATGAATAAACCCAGCAGCTGCCTGGAATAACATTAATCAGTTTTTGTTCATTGATAAGGAGGCACAACAGTCTCCACACCCTTATGGGAGATACCCCAATACATATTGGCCAAAATATATTATTGTGATAAGTTTACCATGGTTACTGTCAAAAGGTTAAGTCTGACAAATCTAAAAATTTAGGTTTTGTGATTAAAAGATGCTCTTGGTACAAAACTAAACTAAGGAACAAAATAATGACAATTTGTTATAGCCAATATCATGGTGTATTAAATATATTCCCTGCCTTCCAAAAGTACAGAATTGTAAAATATAAAACTGGATTTATAGTGATAGATATTTTCTTTGAGATTTAGACATATGCCTTTCTCTTGTGCTCCAGATATTTGTAATAAGAGGTTCATGTCAAGCCAACATGAGACCATAATTTTTTAACCAAAATTTAGGTGATAAGTATACTATGTATATGTCATTAATTTAGAGATACTTAGATATTAAACAGCTCAGATAATGCTACAAATTTCTTCAATGACATCCTATGTTAGTACAACAAATGAGGTTAAAACTTCTTATTCATTAGGTAGGAATGACTGACTAAAAGGCTATTCTAGTCCAAAATAGAGATTTAAATGTGTTACAAAAATATCATGATTGTTATGCTGCACTACTACATATGGCTACTGATGTTAAATTTTCTCTGTAAAACTAAGTAACTATTGTCTATTAACATTCTACAGAGATTTAAGTACTAGAACATCTATGGTTGGTAAGGAATAACAGTCTTCTGGCTATAACATATTTCAAGCACTTAATACTCAGATAAAATTGTAATAATTCAGTGCATTGCTTCCACTATAGTGTAATGTTATTAACCTTCTCTTCTGAATGTTCAACAACTGAGGTGTGGAGACTAAAAATTAGAAAGAAAGGTGAACTAAGAGGATAGCCAATCTTTTGGCCCTAGCCCTCCAAGATCAATGAGGATGCAGGATATAAAAGAACCTTTGCTGAGAATCTTCTAATTCAGTTGAGTCCCTAATTTTCTGATCAAGGAGATTATGGGGCCAAAGAGGAAAGTGATTCTATGATATATAGTGTACCTAAAGAAAGTCACCAAGAGCAAATTCTCCCAAGCTTTAACAGAAAATAACTTGGTCAAGCAATAACTGTGACTCATGCAGATGGCTGACACTGACAGTAGTACTTAAAGGCACTATACGTGGTTCCAAGGTTCCTGAGGAGATTTAACTGACCTTGATAGATATCAAGAAGCTAAATTTTAATTTACAAGTCTCACTTTAATTTGGTCTTAAATATCCAGCAGAGAAGTATACCCACAAGATATATCAAATGATGCCATATTAAATACTAATTTCTTCAAAATTTGGCTTATTCTTGCCTAAAGACTGCCAAACTCCAAGTGGCCCTATAGATAAAACCAGCTACAAATATGCTAGATTTCTTCTACTGGAATCCATCAGATTCACCTCATAGAAGGAGTTCATAACTGGTAAACTACAACAGTACTTCTATCTGAGGCCATTAGATTCAGTTCTCGAGGGGGTCCATGACTGCAATCTCCCTTTATATCAACTCTTCTCAGATTGAAGCAGTTAAGATGAATAGTACACCCAGTTTTCCCTAACTAGAGTGAGTAATAGCTATTTAGAGGGACAATATTACAGACAGGAGGCTGGGAAGATGGCTCAGGTGTCTAAGTGCCTGCCTGGCAAGTGCAAGCACCCAGGTTTGATCCCCAGCACCGCATGCCATGCCAGCTCCAGAACCCCAGACACACTGGTCTGGCACTGAAACTGGGTGTGGTGGTGCATGCCTGTAATCCCAGCACTCAGAGGCTGAGACAGGATGATCAGTACATGTCTGAGTTTCACAGCAAGACCCTACACCAAATAAATAAAAGATTTAAAAAAGTTACAGACAGCTCAATTAGTTACAAGAATTATAGACAATTAGACAGAGCTAACTAGGAAAAATGACATGAAACAAAGGAAGAGAAAGATAGAGAAAGAGGGGAAGAGAGAAAAGGAGAGAGGAAAGGGCAAGGGAGAAGGGGGAGGAAAGGGAGGATGGCCCAGTACAGTGACAGAGAAGAGATCTTTAAACCTGTGGTGAAGTCTGCTACCACCAGACCCATCTTGGATTCTACAATGAACTGATTATATATATATATATATATATATTTTTTTTTTTTTTAAACGAGAATAGAATAATAGATAAGACATTAAAATACATATTTTTTAAAACCCACAATAATAAGTATATCACATTTAACAGTGATTGTTATACTGCACACGGCTATCATCTTCAATGTGGTTGCTCAGATTACAAATATAGGCATATAAAATTGGCCAAAATAAAACTTTTAAAAATTAATTGCTACCTACCAAAAAACTCATAGAAATTAGTACAACAATCATCTTAGCTATCCTGTGTATAAAGATACATATTTTCCCCCTTCCTTGTTTTCCTCTTTTCTCCTTCCCTCATCCCAATTGTTTATTCCTTGTGTTGTTTCTTTCCCTTGTACTATATCTACTGTACCTCTGAGATTTTATTTACTCTTTTAGGTTCTTGCATTATGGAAACAATACAATGTTTACATTTGTGGTTCTGATTTATTTCACTTAAGAGCATAGCCTCTAGTTCCATCCATTTACCTATAAAAGTTTCAAAGTTATCTTTCTTTACAGCTGAGTAATGTTCTATTGTATAAAACTACACGTCTTTTTTATCCATTCCTCAGGTGATGGTCATCTGGGTTGCTTCCAAGATTTAACTATGACAAATTGAGCTGTTATAAATATGGATGCACATATATCACTGAGGTATGATGTTTTCAGTTCTTCTTGAATGGGACTGCTAATCCTAGTTTTTTTGAAGAGTCTCCTCACTGATTTTCATGGAGGTTGTACCAGTCCACACTCCCACCAAGAGTGGAGAAGGGCTCCTTTTTCCTCACAGCCTCCCCAGTATTTTTTACTGGTTGGCTTCTTGATGATAGCCAATCTTTCTGGGGTGAGTTGGAATCTCAGGGTTGTTTCAATTTATGTTTCTCAAATGACCAATACTGTGGAATATTTTTTCGTCATTTGTATTTCTTCCTCTGAGAGTGTGTACTTATCTCAAATACTCATTTTTGGATTAGGTCTTTGAATTTTGAGGGCTTGATTTTTTTTTTTTTTTTAGTTTTTTATATATTCTAGATGAAAGTTCTTTATCTGAGTGACTGTTAGCTAAGATTTTTTCCCCCTATTTGTGGGTTGGAATGATCATATTAACATACTTGCTTTTACTTTTGCTTTTAATCTGTTACAGACCCACCAAACTAGACAATGCTAGTCATATTTCAACTGCTGCTATTACAAAAATGAGACGGGGGAACTGACATAGACCACTACAAGGTAGCTCTAAGAAAAATTTATATTAACCAAATGACTTTTCATATTTGCTTGTCCAAAGCTTAGGCCTCTTGTCTGGAGATGGATGGCCTATAATAGCAGGTAAAACCATGGTGCCTCGGAGGACAAGACAAAGCCAATATAAATGATTTGTTTAGTTGGAATCCGTGGTTAATCTCCCTTATTACTAGTTTAGCTTGGCCTTTCCTAATAATAATGGTCCTTTTAATGTTCGGCCCATGTCTGATTCAGTGGATTAAAAAGCAGATAACACTTTACAATGGACAAAATACAGATGATGGTTTTAAAGAAGATAACCAGTATATAACAGGAAAGAAAACATCCTAAGAAAACAAAATGTGTCCTTGAGGAGGGAATGATGGGGCAAGAGAAACTCCATTTTCTTTCCATAATTCCATTTTAACAAAAAAAGCACTGAAGTTCACTTAAACTGAAGATGAACTCAATACCTCTCCCCCCTCCCCTGTAGTTAACCACAAACCCACTAAAAAAAAGGCCATTTAAAAAGGGGGGGGGGACAGAACAGCTTAGGAATCAAGGTAACTTAAATGGCAATGTCCTGTGACTGGCAGGTGGTCGGCAGTGTGTGGAGAATATAAACTTTGTAACAGTTGCGTGGCAATTTTTCAAAATTCCTGTAAGTGTGGAAATGTGGTTGCTTGGATACCTGAAAAGTATATAATCTGAAAAGGAAGTTCAAGCAGATGACCTGATTCTAGGATCTAGGATGTAGGTCTCAGGCTGATTCACAATACAAGCTTCCTTGTTCCTAATCACTTGGTCTGTTTTTGGGAGGCTTATCATTACTCGCTGTCATCTGCTGCTACAATAGTAGCCCTGAAAAAGAAGAGACGACTATCTCATCCTTCTCTAACACTGTCATCCTTCACTCTTAATTGTGAGACACAGCCAATTTTAGAAGTTTGTGATTTAATCAGAGAAGAGACATTTAAAGTAACCAATAAAATACAAAGGTAATTATGTCTTAAACAGAAAAAACTCTTCAAAAAGACCAAATGTTGGTTTATTACATGAATAAATAATAAATAATGCTCATTTAATGTCTTCCAGCATCCTTTTCAAATGCATTATTTTGTTTTGTTTTGTTTTGGGCAGTATCAGGGACTTGAACTGAGGACCTTGCACTTGCCAGGCAGCTGCTTATGCTGCTGAGCTATTTAACCATCAAATGCATAGTTATTAAAGGAGTTACAAGAAGTTGTCTGGCATTTAACCAACTGGATGGCTTTTAGAAGGGGAATTTCTGAGATTCCACCAGTACAAGTCTCTAAGCTTAATCAAGATAAAGCAGAAAATAACCATCATCCAACAGAGGATTAATATGCAACATAAAAGTTCCTGGAGATAAAGTTATCTCTGTTTTGAGAATTTAATTTGTCTTGTATTTCATATATAATCATGGCCTTGCCTTAAACAGTTGTTTGCTGGAGGGGGCATGTTCATTTTCATAAAACATTTCATATACTATAAAGGTATTATGTAAATAAATAGAGAGTGGTTCATTTTTAGAAGTGGGTGGTGCTGTAGGTGAAATCCAGGACCAATGGTCAAAGCACTGAGCTACATCTTTACTAATGGTTAATTTTGAAAACTCAGGATTTACTTTGACTTTTGTTCTACACGGTCTCTCTGAACACTGGACTGTGGAAATTCCCACTGGCATCTAAAGTCTTTTGTTTGCTGGAACTTCTTAGGTTTTTTTTTCCCCCTATTTACTGATAATGGCCCCTAACACATTTCTCACTTCAAAAGAATTTTTGCCTTCAAGCAGTGGTCTGGCTTCAAAGAGTGACTACCAAAGAGATAAGAGAATGGTTTTCTGGGAAAACTTAAGCTAACCCTCAATTTACAGAAGTGTTAGTTAAGCAATCCCAGTACCCTCCACTTTCACAAGGTGGGAGTCAGATAGGCCTTGCTGTAGCCAAACACTAAGAGAAAGAAAACAATGTAAGGGGATTCAGCTACATCACTGAATTCCACTGGTGGCTTCAGGAGGGAAAACTTGTATGGGAAAAAATGCAGTGTGAAGTTTAGGGAGTTGTGAGGATGAGGTTATCCTCACACATACTCTTGAGTCTTTGCTATATCTTAGAACATGCTGCTCCATATTTCCAAGTTTTTCCTCTTACAATACTGCAGCAATCAACTTTGAGGATTACTTAATACTTACAACCAGCAGCCATCTATTCACATTATTTAGCATTAGTGATGAGTTTCACTGACATTCAAACATGATTTTTTTTTTTTTTTCAGTACCAGGGATTTAACTCCGGACTCTATGCTTGCCAGGCATGCACTTATTCTACTGAGCTATCTCCCCAGCACAAGCATGAATTTTTATCCATCTTTCTTCATGCCACATGATAACAGTTTACATCACCACACACTAAGATACTTTACCATTTCTAATGCTCCCAATTATAAAAAAGAGGGCAAGACAGGGAGTTGTTCCAGGTGATTTGACAATATTTATAAACACTACTAAAATTTTGGAGCCTAAGTAAGGAATACTGCATAGGAACATGGTTTTAGGCTGATAAGGTTCTTTTTTTTTT
>NDGM010941365.1:0-10594 GCA_002564305.1 Octomys mimax | reverse complement strand
CACTACTAGATTGGACTTGTAGTGATCTTCCTGTTTACAGCCTCCCAAGAGCTGGGATTACAGGTGTGTGCCACCACGCCCAGGCTCAACTGCCCTCTCAGCACACCCCAAGGGCAGGGCCGGCACAGCAGGCCTGGGATCGAACCCCCGGCCCCTGCGCCTGCTTGCAGGTGCTCTAATCTGCTGAACTACTTGGCTGGCCCTGGTTAACTTCTTGATGGTAGACATTCTTTCTGGAGTGAGATGTAATCTCAGCGTTGTTGTTGTTTTTATATTATTATATTATTGTTGTTGTTGTTGTTGCTTGATACAGGGTCTGGCTTAACAGTTTGGACTTGTAGTGATCCTCCTGTGCCAGCTTCCCCAACACTGGGATTACAGGCATGCACCACCCAGCCCAGTTCTGGGTCCAGAACTCTGTGACATGGGTCCCAGGCCAGTGTGTCATGTGGTATCAGGGATCAAACTCAGGACCTTGCATTTGCCAGTTGGCACTTAGGCCACCAAGTTATCTCCTAGCTCATCAGTGTTGTTTTAATTTGCATTTCTCATATGGCTAATGATGATGAACATTTTTTTCATGTATTTATTTGTTATTTGTAAATTCATTTCAGATGCCCATTTTTGGATTGGGTCTTTCAATTTTGAAGACCTGATTTAAAAAAAAAAATTTTTTTGAACCAGGGGTTGAACCCAGGCCCTTTTGCTTGCCAATGAAGCACTTATTCCACTGAGCCATCTCCCTAGCCCCTTTAAATTCTTTATGTGTTCCATAGCTCATATTTTTGAAACATTTCTGAAAGTCAAAATAAATCACCAACAGAGGAACAAGAAAACCCACACATTGGGAAAAAGTGGCAGCTGTCTATCCTTCAGACAAAGGACTTCCAATTAAAAAAAAAATGAATGTATACAGATGTACAGAGAGTTATGTCATGTTTATATTTGGGATTGTTCAGTATTACAGAGATGCAATTTTCTCCATTTAAACTATTCCATGAATTTGATGACAGTTTATTCAATATCTCTGAAATTATTAGCCTGTGATGTGAAAACTGTTTATAAAGCAAAGCCCATGTAAAAAAGATACAGAAACAAAACAAAAAGAGAAAATGACTTTTATTTTATTTATAAGGAAATAGTAGTTTACATTGTATGATCTGAGTATAGAAAAGGCCAAGTGGTAATGAAGCAACACAGAAAAATAAAATTAGGAAACCATAATTTTAAGTAGAATAATGATGTATCTGTAAATAGGACAATAAATATTTCCATGAATAAGAAAGTACAGGAAAGAAAAAATAGATAAACTGGAGTGACTAAAACAAAACAACTTGTATTCAGTGAAAGGCAATGTCATTAATGCAAATAGAGAAAGTGTGCTGTAGGAATATAACCTGTGTACAATTAGCATCCTGCTATGTATCAAGAAAAAAATCAACCTCACAAGTAGAAAAATATTCTAATGTTACAGTACACCCACCTGTTTTTTTTTTCTAATACACAGTGCAAATCTATTGATTCTTTCAGCTTAGCAATTCTAGTGCCCAAATGTCTGAAATTAGTACTGATCACAGCTCTCTCTCCAGGAATAGGCAACTATTCCTATTTTTCTTTCTTTCTTTTTTTGCAGTACCAGGTATTAAACGCAGAACCTTGACCTTGCCAGGCAGGCGCTTATTCTACTGAGCTATCTCCCCGGCCCTAATTGAATAAGCAGCTATTAACTCACTTTCCTATGAAATAGTAACAAAAGCAAATCATACTCAAAGAATTAAAAATAATTAAACTCAATGTAAAATTTAACATGCTTTCCCCAGAGCACCATAGCCATAAGACTACTTTATAGATAAATCTATTTATTTATTTATAATTTATGTAGTTGTTACAGGGTCTTGCAGTGCAGCTCAGCCTGGCAGTGATCCTGTTTTTCTCAGCCTCCCCAGTGCTAGGATTATACACATGCACTACCTCACCCGGTTTCTGTGGCCCTCTCCGCATACCTGGGGTGGGGCCGGCATGGCTTGTGGTATTGAGAACGGAACCCGAGTCCTTGAGCTTGCCAGGCAGGTACTTAGTCTGCTGAGCTATCTGCCTGGCCCCTCTTTAATTTATTTTATCTATTTTATTTATTTTTTTTTTGTTCCACATACTGGGAAAATTTTTACCATTCCACTTTCATCTTTCAGAGAATTAAAATAGTTGCGATTGTCTCACCTTTCTGCTTGCTGTATCTTCAACAACTGTATCTTCAAATGTGTTCTATGTCCTGTCACACATTTAATGACGCTCTTTTATATCCTGCATCTTCTTTGCTAATTTCTATTTCTCAGCTGTCCACTCTTCCTTCATTGCTGTCCAGCAAATGGTCGCGCACATCTAACCTCACTTGGTTGATAGTGAGGCCTCTCTCGGATAGTGCATTTATGACGGCTGATGGTGTGTCAAGAAGGACATGCAGGCCAGTGTTCTGTGACCTTCCTTTGATTAGTCAAGTCTGCCTTGGTAATAATTCCACAAGACATGTCAGTACACTGCAGATACAACTATCTAATCTCCAGCACCTTGGCCCTGTCTTATAAACAACACCAATTCTCTACTTTGGGTAATTGCTCATAAAGGCCAAGGAGGCTTTTGATCACTCTGGAGTCCCTGTCACAGTGCAGACTATTTTTTCTTTCCTTCAATCCTTCTGGCCCTGGAAGAATGATAAACTTGAACTTAATAGTACAGTCACTCAATAAAACATATTTCCACAACTAGTTGCGCATGGGAACATGCCATTTTTATATGACTGTGAAGGTTTTACTAGCTATGCATTAGCATGTGAGATACCTTTCATGTAGTAAAAGAAAACCAAACTTCAAATATAAGGAAATAAACCTGATGGGGCTCAAGTTGGTTTGGGTTATTTGCACAAGTTGTAGAACTTCTTCAACTATGGTTCATTCATCTCTAAAAGTGCTCTGGAAATTATACTCACTCAACGTTCAGTGAGTTCCTGAGCTCCCCCAGACCCAGAGCTAATGTTGATAATAAAGAAACAAGACAGAGAAAAAATAAAGTACCTGCCTAAAGGATAAAACAGACAATATAGAGGAAGTAATTATAAAATATGCTGTCGTTCCAGTCTTCTAGAGAATGATAAAGAGGGTTATGAAGAAAATAATGAGTGTTTGTTTATTTTAATGTATTTGGTTATTTCAGGGTCTCACTATGCAGCTCAGGTTAGTGGTGATCTCCCTGCTTTCAACTTTCCCAGCGCTGGGATTACAAACACACGCCACTATGCCCAGACTCTGGTGGGCTCAACCCACTCTGGGGGCAGGGCTGGTTCTGCATGCAGTGCCCGGGACCAAACCACAGTCCCTGTGCTTGCCTAAGCTTACCTAAGCAGGCACTTCAGTCTGCTGAGCTATCTCACCAGCCCAATAATGATTGTTAGATGCAAGTGTGGAAATACTCTCATTTAAAGTATGCAAGTCTTTTATGCTGGATGATACTTGATAATGTATTTGTTTTCTATCAGTGTCATAGCCAATTATAATACGAATAGGAAAAGAGCAATTATAAAGGTCATAAAAATATGCTTATTCGTTTGCAGTTCTGGAAATTAGTTTCAATCAAATGAGTCAGCAGGCTGTAGTGGAGAATGGCATTCCTTGCCTTCTCTACCTCCCAGAGGCCACCTGCATGCCTTTGCTTATGGGTCTGTCCTTAATTTTCAATACTGCAACTGCCAGTCTCTCTTTCTGTCTATACTTCTATTGTCACATGGTCTTCTGTGACCTCCTTGGATATTTCTGATGAGAATTCTTGTGATTACACTCTACTCACTAGTGTAATCCTGGATTATCTCTTCATCTCAAATCCCATAGTTTAGACACTTCTCTCAATGCATTTTCCACATATACATCAAATTATCCATATTTTGAGGATGAGAACTGCATACCTTTATGGGGGTTGAGAGACATAAAAGGAGGTTGTTTTTGTTGCTTTTTTGTTAATTTTTTTCTCACACTACAATACATGATTGCCATGTGAAGTCAAAGAATCAGTCTGGTGAAGTATATTCCACCTAGAGAGAACTAAGGCAGATACGAGGATGAGAGCACACTCAGAACTTGAGGAACAGATAGGCATAGAAAATTATGCATAAAGACTGGTGAGATAGCTTTCTTAGAGGTCTACAGTGTCTCCTTCAGCAAGCTCAGGCAGGTACAGGAGACCACGGTTTGATCACTGGCACCACATGCCATACCAGCTCTGCCTTCAGAGTTGGCTGAGATGGCCCAAGAAAAAAAGAAAAAAGAAAATTATGCATAACAGAGAATTTGGTAGGAATATGGATATGAGGGAGGTACGTGTGGATTGGATGGCAAATAAGGTAGGGATTTGAAGAGACTTATGCTGAGGTATATGAGGCAGTTTTGAACAGATACGTGATGTGATTTAACATAGTTTGTAAGGCTCTATTCATAGCATAATGGATCATATAGGTACAGAAATAGGAACAGCAAGAGTACTGAGAAGGTTGTTACAGTACTGTAGGGGAAAGGTGACCGATTTTATCATTGGGGGCATCATAGTATGGGAGAAACTGACAGTGTCCCTTTGTCCAAAATATTTTGTAGAGATAGAATTGATGACACCAAACAGAAATGCAAAACCTAACACAAATGCTACAGCACTAAAACTTAGACCGTTGTGCTATAATGTCTAGCCCCGAATTCTGAAGAATGGAAGAATCATACGCAACACAACAACCCATAAAACAGTTTGTATTAATATTTTCAAGATATGCTTTCACTTCTATGCCATTTGCCAGAGTATTAGAAGCAACCGAGCAGTGTTGATGAAACAATTATCTTTTCTAGTAAGGTGGTTGGATGCTTGTACAGAATGAGATGTATTTATTCTTAAATCTATACATGTCAGCTTTCCTTGACTTTGTATTGAAGTATGGATGCAGAATTGCTGCACATATAAAGCAAACAAAATAATGCAAAGAAGCTAAATACCTGAAAGAAGAAACTTTCCAATGGGAGAAATATAAATTAATAGGGGTAATAGTTTAGGACCATAACAATCTGTGTTATATCTCTATTTCTACCAAGAAAGCAAGAAGGGAAAATAAAGAGTGTACATTTTGGGCACAGTTTATGCAATAAAAATAATAGAGAAACCCACGTAGCAGATTCAACTCATAGCAAAAGAATTAACTCTACCACAAAGGGTTTTTGAAATTAATGTGCAATGATATACTATAGATTTTAGTATTACATTTTACAGTAATGAGGGCTTGATTGATTTGTACTCTTGCTAATATCTTATTAAGATAATTTGTATTTCACTTTTTAGTTTATTGAAAAGCAAAATATTATCTAGGGCATGAAAGTACTAAAATATGAAAAAAATAAAAAGGATGGAGGATATTACTACATGAAATTAGAATCTATATCTATATTTATGTCTATGTCTACTTCTATGTCTATGTCTATATCTATATATCATTCTTAAAATGATTTTTCAATAGAAGAGACCAAAAACTCATTATTCCTCTCTATGCAGATGAACTTATTGATCTGTTAGAAAATTCTACAACCTACTAGGCCAATATGTGAAGACATAAACCACAAAGAAGATGCAAGTTGTTGAAAACACACACAAAAAATGAAGTGCTCAGCTTCACTGGTAATCAAATAAATGCAAATTAAAGCAGTAAGATTTGATTTCAACTGTTATATTAGCAAAGATTAGCCAGCTGATATTATGGAAATCGATTGCATGTAGAATAAAGAGAACATTCATAATGCAAGTAGGGGTATTATTCCTTTCCAGTCTTTCCAAATAAATAAAATATTTATAACAGTTCACAGAATATATCCCTTTCTGGAATATATCCTAGGGGGATACTGAAAAAGGTACAAAATTATTTATGTCCAATGCTTGTTTCATGATTGTATACAAGTAGAGAAAAAAATTGAAAATGATGTGACATTTCAAAAATATAAGTATTAAATAAGTCATGTCAAATAAGTATGATGAAGTGAAAGTGGAAAATGCTAATTTTTATATGCAATTTCAAACATGAAAAGGAAAAAGCACATAGAAAGATTGAGTAGACCTCTGCTAGCATTTTCTCTGAAATGTGCTTTTTTTGACATTGTGATATTTTTTACTTTTTCTTTACACTAGTATTTACTGAGCTCCAAATTTTCAACAATGATCGTATATTATTTTATGTCAAAATAAGAACTGGAAGCAAAAATGGATCTGTAAAGGAATTTTTCTTCATCTTACCTCTACATTTGTTATAGGGAATAACTGTTGAAAAGTGCTGCAAATGATTTGAACTTAGACAAGTTGCAAGTTACTGCATAAGCATAAATTATTTGGAACACCTATGTGGTATGATTTGATATAGCTAGCATCCCATGCACCAGTTTGCCAACAGGGCTAACGTTTGTCATAATTAACTTTTTTTTTTCTTTTTTCTTTTAAGTGATGAAAGCACTTGAAAGCTTTGGTGAAATGTAAACATTGTGTTGGGAGAAAAATCCTTTTATTTTATTTATTTTTAATGTATTTAGTACAGGGTCTCACTACGTAGCTCTGACTCATACTGGTCCTCCTGTTTTCAGCTGCCCTGGTGCTGGGATCACACATGTTTGCCACCGTGCCCAGTCTTGGAGGCCAGCTCAATGCACCCAGGGGCAGGGCTGGCATGGAATGTGGTGCTGGAGATAGAACCCGGGTCCCTGCATTTGCCTAAGCAGGCACTTAGGGAAATCCTATTTTTATAGGATTTATTTATATTTATTTTTATTTTTATTTATTTTTATTTCAGAGTAGATGATTGCATATGGATAACTATAATAATTTTCAAATGTCCTGAACTTATTTGGAAGAACTGTGAAATTATGTAAGCATGTTCATAGGTAAAGAAATCTTTGTTGATCCACAATGATTCTACATACTTGGAACATTAACTGCCATTTACTAGTTGTTTAATAGTATTGTTGAGTCAATAAATTATTGGATCTTTTATACCAAATCCGGTGTTAAACCTTAGTTTAACAGAAGCATGATACAGTGCCAGAGATATAGCTCAGTGGCACAGTGCTTGCCTAGCAAACATGAAGTCCTGAGTTCAATTCCTGGGTTTAAAAAAATATTATCACTACTTTGAAATTATTTTAAAGACAAATATGAAGCCAGGAATGGTGGCACAAATCAATAATGCCAGCATTTGGGGGGCTAAGGCAGGAGGTTCATTGCAAATTCCAGACCAGGCTGGGCTACAAAGTGAGCTTAAGGCCAGCTTGAGCTGCATAGTGAGACCCTGCCTAAAGAATATGAAACAAGGGCCAGTCAGATAGCTCAGTGGACTAAAGTGCCTGCTTAAGCAGAGGGCAGAGGACAAGGTTCGATTTCCTGCATTCATGACTGCCCCACGCCCGTGGTGTGCTGAGACCGTGATTGAGACTGGGAGTGGTGGTGTGCACCTGTAGTCAGTCCCAGTGCTTGGGAGGCTGAAAACAGGAGAATCACTACAAGTCTGATCTATGTAGTCAGACCCTTTAAACCCTGTAGACCCTGTACTAAGTATATTTAAAAAAAAGTCATTACAATGTCAAATGAAATATGGTCATAGCTATGAGGGATTCTATACTAAATGAAGGGAAATCAGGAAATGGAAAACGGAAATTTCCTAGAAGATGATAGAAGAACCTTACAAAGGAGGTGATGAGGGATCTTTTGAAGGAATGGTAGATACTTATCAACAGAAGAAAAAAGAGGTAGAGTATCTGAGAATGTTGGAACAGAAGGTTTAAAACCTCTATCTTTCTGGAGCTGATAAATGAATATTCATTTTAGTTAAATTCAGTGCTTATTTCAAAATACTGTGACTTGCTGAAATTGATCCTGTGCAAAAGCCCTTTGTTTACTGCCAACTACAGGAATTATCAATATCAAGTATCTATTGTCCTATCAAATTACCCTAATATTTAAGGGCTTAAAATAATGGGCTCTCATGGTTTTGGTGGACAACTTGAATAGTTGCCTCTGTTTGCTCCTGTGACTGCCATCATCTTGCCTAAATATTCATCTGGTGGAAATTCCACTTTCAGATGCCCTCTGTGACTCTTGGTCCTAGCTGCATCAGCCTTCAATCACGGCGTTTCCTCCTTCTGTGGTGAGTGACCATGAGAACACTGGATAAAAGTTGAAAGCCTTTTCATACCAAGGATGGGAAAGTGACATCCTGTCATTGTTACTTTATGGTATATTTTGCTAGAAAAGAATCAAGGACAAGGGAACTGGGATACAAATCTTTAGGAGTGTCTCACCTTTATGTACTCTTTTGAGTGAATTTTTCAAATATGTTATATACTGTACACTACTTCTTTGAGACCATCTTTTTAATTTGAGGTGATAGACATGGTAATTACTCTCAACTGACCCTGATAGATTGTACATATTATTCTGTAACACATAATTTAAATAAATATAGTTCAAGAAATGCTCAAAGCAATAACAAAATATATTAGGTAGCAAACAGCCTTACCTTACAATATATAGCATATTTCGACAGCACAAAAGTAGTTATGCTCACTATTTAATAATGATAATATTGTCTTTAGAGATAAGAGAAAGGAAACTTTTAGACAATTATGTAAAAGAGGAAAGAAACTATAAAATTATCAGATAAGAAAGAACTGGGATGGAGAAAAGAGAAACAAAGGAAGGAGATATATATGTATTAAGAAAATTGTGCTATTAATTTTTATTAGTTCATTCAAAGGAACAGTTAGTGCTTATAGTGTGTGATCATGTGATCATTTATATTAAGCCTATATCTGATAATCAGCAACTATTTTGAAGACAAAACCATGTAACATAATGACCATTATTATTTTCCTGGCATCTTGTTTTTAAATTCTGTATCATTTATTAGTATGTGTTTTGCTCTCCTTAAATTTAAAAATAAATAAAAGATCTATTTATATTGAGAAATATCTAGTTTTTTGTTCCTTTACTATACTCTATTGCATGTTCATATATTATGCTGGAATAATTGGAATTTAGAGATCATGGGCAAAAATGGTTATCTTCTATCTAAAGCTATTATTACAAGTAATAAATTGCACTTTGTCTTTAACATAGAATACTCATATCACCAAACAAACCATGACAATTAACATGTAAATCAGGCAAAATTTCAGCCAATTCAGTATTAGTAAGTTTCCATGTGAGGACCGCAGAGATAGCTCAGCAGCACAAGCACCTGCCTGGTAAGCTCAAGTCCTGAGTTTAATCCCTGGTACAAAAAAAGTAAGTTTTGATATGAATACCAGTAGCTGTAGATCACACAGAGATATATTAGGGGCTGATTGTTTTTTTTGTGTTTTGTTTTTTTTTTTCTTAAAACTAAGAATAGAAGGAAAACAGGAAGGCGGAAAAATATCATCAGCATACATTAGTTTCCCTGAAGATTAGAAGAAAACACAAAACTACCATGAGTCAAAAAGAGGAGAGACTGAGAGAAAAGAGAGACAGAGAGACAGAGAAAGAAAGAGACAGAGACAGAGAGAGAGAGAGAGAGAGAGAGAGAGAGAGAGAGAACCAAGATCACATTTGGTTGATGAGGGACTTACACTTAAAATCGTGTTTTGACTTAAGTTTCCAATTTGTTTTTTAACTGTGTTTAAGTACAAGAGACACAAATTATTAAGAGCTTATATCAATCATGTTTGATCATTGATACCAGTATATCACAACAGTATGATACTTTCTACCACATTAGCAGATGGATAATCTAATTTTATCATAATATTCCACTAAACAAAATAGAGTAATTAAAATTATTGTTCCTGATAAGCCTTTGTATGACATATTTAGCACTAAGTAATAGCTCAGAAATCTATAATGAAGATTTCTAAGACTGCCTGTTAGTTTGCTACAGAAAATGTTACTCTCCAGCTGGTGGGTTTCTCTCGCTGCCCAAAAATAATTACAAAGCAGAGGTAAGAAATGACTGAGCAAAAGTTTATTATGGAGTGAAAGCAGAAAGCAGCAGTACTTATTGTAAAATAGAAATAAAAATTTCCAGGGAAATGAAACTGACAGGGAGTTTGAAAAGGGTTCCCAAGGAGACTCCAATGGCTTGGGGTTTTTATACACAAAAAATCATTACGTTATAGCCAAGTCGAGATTAACCAATGGGGTCACAATCAGGGAAGTTTGATGCAGAAGTGGTCCTATCAGAGCTTGGGGTATGTAACAGTCCTACTCTTGTAAGTACCATTAATCGCAACTTAAAACAGCCAATCAAATGACACCTTAGTCTCCTGAGACTCCAGCTGTCCAGCCTTGGTCATCAATTCATCCTTAGAAAATCTTTACAGTGTGTGATTGTGTGATAATTTGCAAGCCTATATCTGAAAATCAACAACTACTTTGAAGACAACTCCATGTAACATAATGACCATTATTAATTTCCTATCAGCTGGCGAGATGGCTCGCTGGTCTGGGCTGGTGAGATGGCTCAGTGGTCTAAAGCACCTACTTGGAACAAGCTTGGCAAAGC
>NDGM010941363.1:0-12115 GCA_002564305.1 Octomys mimax | reverse complement strand
GTGGGCTGGGGCGGAGATAGAGGCTGGGGCTTGCCGGGGCTGAAGGATCGCGCACCAGAGCTGGAGCCCCCGCCCCAGGACACTAGACCCCACCGCAGCGTGCCACACAGCTCACTCTGCACAGCCTTCCCTCTGCACACTGCAGAGGTGGTTTTGGGCCTCCCACCCAGCCCAGCTCACAGCACTAACCTGCCTCCCGCCATTCTCAGCCACTCATCCTCAAGCCACCCCTTCGTGAATGAATAAAAGCAGGATTCAGCCCTGGATCGAGGCCTTTGTGCTGGTTAGCCATCATTGTGGCTGGACTTAGCACCCCCGGCTCCCCATACCCACAAATGCTTTAGTGTCTATTTTCACTGTGGGTTGCACCGGAAGTGGTAGACTGGAATGAACTCACTAGGATTCCAGAACTTCTCCATGGGAGCACTCCCACAAACCTCCTGGGCCTCATGAGGGCTGGGCAGGGCTCGCTCTACCTCCATCCTGTGGGCCTCACACCACGGCACTGGGCAGGAGCAGAGAGACCCCAGAAGAGCCTACATAGCCCAACCTGCATCCTCCCTCAGGGAGTGAGCACCGGCTGTTGCCATGGGGACCTGGTGGTCAGGCGTCCAGCACAGAGGCTAAGATGGAACAGCAGCAGTGTGTCCAGGGCACGCCCTCTGTGCAGGCTGTGGCCGCCCTCATCTGGAGGGCTCTCACCGGCTGCTGTGGCAATGCTGGGGCCGTCACCTGGGCACACCTTCTGCCTGGGTTCTGCACGGGGCCCCTCCACTGAGCACACGCTGAGCCCGCCTCTTCCAGGCGTGCAGTCCAGGTGCTTTGCTTCCTTGTCGAGAAGTCCACCCAGTTCCTCTCCTCGCTGGCTCCGCGGGTCAATCGAGCCTCCCTCTGGGTTTCCAGCCCTGCTGAGCCTGCCCTGAGCAGGGGTTCTCTGGGGAGCTGTGGCCATCCCCTGGGCCTGAGGACAGAGAGCTGGACGTGGGCTCTTCTTCCAATGGTTTTCTTCATTTCTCCACCCCATCCTTCAGACCCTTTTTCTTTTTCTTCTTTCTCTCCTCCTCCCCTCCCCTTTCTCCTCCTTCCTCTCCATCCTCCTTAGTGCCTCTTCCTCCTCTTCCTCCTCTGATCTCCTCCACCACCTGCCCTCCTGCCACCTCCCTCTGGTGATGCACACTAGAACATTTCAACAAGAGACTTTTTTTTCATTTAATTACACTGGTGACGAAAATATCTCCAGGAAGTTGCTGCGAACTGATGGCAGTGGTGTGGTGGAGATGAGGAGAGTGTCACAGAGGGACTTGGTTCCCAGGGATGTGGCGGAGAGGGACTGGGCCCCAGGGCTGCCGGAGCTGGGAGAGGCCAGGTCCTGGGCCGGCTGCACCCCACTGTGCCCCGTGTACACCGCCACAGCCACAGAACTCATTTTAGTTCCAGCTTCGACGCCACACTGGGCCGCGAGATGCGATCTGACTGAGTACCCTGACGGCGGGTTGTGTTCCTGGCGTGCTCTCGGCTCTGTCCCCATGCCAGCCTGGGGATAAGCACCATTGTCACAAGCTTCTCCACACTGGCCTGGTGTGCTGTCTCCACCGAGGATGGAACACACCTGTCTGCTCCATTCATCAAGGGCAGGCTACTGCAGGACAGGCGAAGTCAGCTGGCGGGAACTGGCGGGGCGAAGAGTGCGGCCTGCCGGGGTTATGGCATTGTCGGGGGCGGATGGATTAGGTCGGTTTAGTGAACTGGATCTTGTCTCAACACAGGACACAGGGATGGGTGTGCATTTTACCTAGTGGGGGTTAGGTTCATGTGGAATGGGGCGCCTGGGCCACGGCGGGCATTATGGTTTGCATCTGGATGTCCCCCAAGAGCCTTACATGCACAAAGATGGGCTCTGGGAATGGGACCGGATCACCAGGGCCCATAGCTGACTTGCTGCTAGGAAGCGGG
Source organism: Octomys mimax (assembly GCA_002564305.1). Lineage (NCBI taxonomy): Eukaryota > Metazoa > Chordata > Mammalia > Rodentia > Octodontidae > Octomys > Octomys mimax. Next base: position 10,162 of record NDGM010941363.1, on the reverse strand, counting down.
GTCTCTCAGAGGTGGGGTCCCTGGGACCCGAGCTGAAGGCTGCATCACCCTCCCTGCCTCTCCCTTCTCTCTCTGTTTTCCGTTGGCCATGCAGTGGGCAGATCTCCTCCCCCAGCCTTCCCCACGCCCTCCTGCCTCAGAGCTGCCAACCTCAGAGTAAGAGCATGAGCCCGAATGAGCCTGTCCTCCTGCAGGCCGCAGGTGCCGGGAACCGTGTCTGAGCGGTGAGGTCGCACCGAAGGCCATGGCTTCCCAGCTCGGGGGCCAGCAGGGCCGCTCTGGGTGACCCTGGGTGGCACCTGGAGAAGCCAGGCGGCTCAGACCCGAGTCCAGTTTGGACGGCACAACCTCCGAGTGCACCGTGCAGCTGGGTTTTATGATTCCAAACAGAAGGGAGACAGAGCGCAGGCCCAGTTCACACTCCGAGGCTCTGAGAGTGGCTTCGTTACCAAATTACTTCACTCCTAATCTCACACTCGCGGCGTAGTGGGCTTCTAACGCTGCTGTCAGGGAGGCCTAATTTAATTTCACTGTCTGATGAGGATGATGTCTGGATGGCCTCTATATCCTCGCGGACTTTCCGGTACTTGCTGTAAGTGTCTTCTGACATGACATCTGCAGGGGCTTTCGCGCACCGCAGTGTCAAGTCCAAGTGTCGAAGGCAGAGTCTGCTTCTGGGTCACAGAGGGGGCTCTGCTGCCTCCGCACAGTCGCTAGCTGTCTTGCACAAGGCATCCGCACTTGACAGGAGTCAGGCGAGGAGGGCCTGGCTGCTTGTAGACGGCCCCAGAGCCGCAGACAGCTGCAGTGCCCTACTCAGAGGAAAGAAGGGCGCGTGTTCCAACGCCCGTGCTGCAGGAAGCGCGCTCCACGCCTCCACATCTGTTGGTGCCAAGCCACCGCCCTGCTACAGGGACGCGGCACTGCGTCTCCGGACAGGGCCTCTGGCCCCCAGGATCTCAGCCCGCCTCAGCACCTCTGCCTTCCCCAGGAGGGCTGCTCGCTTCCTGCTCTCCACCCGGCGGGGAGGAGCCTGTGAAGAGAGACCAGAAGTGACGTGGCTCTCCAGTGCTCTTCCCCATCAGTTTAAATGTCACTCTCTCTGGAAGATGCCAGGTGTGCCGAGGGGCTGACAGTCATGGTGCTGTCTGGGAAGGCTCCCGGCCTGCTTTTTCTCTGCCACGCTGGTCCATCAGTCCTCCAGTGTCCTGCAGCTTCAGGAATCCTGCAGGTCCACACTCCGCCTGTCCCCTTGAGGCCTTGCTGAGCCAGCAAAGCTGCCTTTGGAGACCTAGCAGGGGCAGGCAGCTGCTCAGGGGCCCCACCAGGAGCCCCACTGGCTCTGCGGAGCTGAGGGCCAGGTGGGCCCAGTGGCAGGGCAGGTGCCCGCTCAGGCAGGGAGGACGCAGGGTAAGGCAGGCGGTGAGGGCTGGGCGCTGCGGCCCAGTGTGTCTCTCTGGGATGGGGGTGCTCCTGCGGTGCTCCAGAGCAGGTATTGGAGGGGCTCCGAGCCACAGCTGCCGGGTGGATGCTGAGGTCATGGCGGCACGGCCGGAAGTCATAGCGCAGAACAGACCGCATGGGTGCGAAGGCATTTGCTGTCCCCTTCGCCGCTGATGTCTCTGCCCTGGGTCCCACGGACCACAGACCGCCTCCCCTGAAACTGTGGGCTGAGTGAAGCATCTCTTCCTTTAAGCTGCGGGCATCAGGTGCTGGGCCTCAGTGTGGCCGGTTGACTGACTGACTCCTGTTTCCCGTTCTGTTCTCACAAGCGCCTGTTGTTACCCATTTCTTGTTTATTACAGAGGCAATTCACACAAATACAGCAGAGCCAGCACACTCACACACACCCAGACACACATTCTCACACACACACACACACATTCTCATACATACAGTGTCACACACACAATCATGCAGTCACACACGTGCTCTCGGTGAGAATGTGTGTATGAGAGCATGTGTGTGACAGTGTGTGTGATTGTGTGACTGTGTGAGACTGTGTGAGAATGTGTGTGCATGTGTAGACACACATATTCTCAGACACACAATCACACTCACACATTCACACACAATCACGCAGTCACACATAATCACACACGAACATGCACACTGTCACACACACACTCATGCACACTCAGTCTCATACACTCTCACAATCACACACAATCACACTCACTCACACCCTCACTCACACTCATGTGCACATTCTCACGCCCTCACACTCACACGTCACTCATCTCTCTTCTATTCCCTAACCTCCCTTGTATTCTCTCTCCTCCAAAGATCTGTCAGCACACGTACACAAAGGCAGCAAGTCACGGCCGTAAAGCTGCATTCTTTGGCTTCTGTGTTCTTAAGAGTTCTAACTACCAAAATGGAATTCAGCAGCCTTCAGTAGTCTTTCAGCATCTTTGGAACCCATTGTACCATCCCTCCAGTTTTCTTCAGTTAACACAGTGCGTTATGTTATTTGATTCTCCGAGGATTGAGCCATCACTGAATTCCTGGAGTGAGCGCCGCAGCCTTGTGGTGAGCAGGTCTTCCATTCTTGTTGCCGGTCACTGCTGATACTTAGGGGTTTCCTAGGATCGTTTGTGCTGATACTATACTCATGAACGAGCTTGGTATCTGCCTTCATGTACGTTTCTTGCAGTGCTTTGTGCCACTATAATTCCACCTTCCTCAAAATAATCCAGATGCTTTCTCCGTTTTCTTAGTCCACTCTAGGAGGAGACTTCAGAATCCATCTTTGAAACTGTCTGCACCTGATCTGTGTCTGTCTGTCTGTCTGTCTGAATTTCTCTATTTCTTCATATCTGCGATTGTAATTTTTACTTCCATCATCAGCTTAAATGTTCTTTCAAGCCCAGTGCTCTAGAAACACAAGAGTGTGCCCCTTCCGTCCTCTGCTGCTTCATTCTTCTGTCCTCGGCTTTACTGCTTACATTATTGTTCTGCCCTTGTGACTCACAGTACTTGCCTCCTGTCATAGAGCTGTAACTCTCATTCTTATTGTGGTCTTAAAACAGCAGTAAAAGGGCCGGCCTGATAGCTCCATGGACTAAAGCGCCTGCTTAGACAGAGCGCAGCGGCTGGGTTTGATCCCCAGCGTGCTGTGCCAGGTGAGCCCATGGGGCGCACGGAGATGGCGACTGAGACTGGGCGTGGTGACGCACACCTGCAATCCCAGCAGTTGGGAGGCTGAAAACACGAGGATCACTATGAGTCTGATCTGCATAGTGAGACCCTGTAGACCCTGTATTAAATACAGAAAAAGAAAAAAAACAAAACAAAACCAAAAAACCAGCATTACCAGTCAGTTCTCATGTGGAACTTTCATGTTTTTTCTCTTTTTCTGTAGCAAAGCTCCATTTCTTCAGCAGTTCCACGGTCACACACTTTTCTCTTGGTCTGATCGCTAGGTGTTGGTGCAGAGTGCGATCGGCACCCGTTGAAGATTCCGGCTTCCCTGTCTCCTAGGAGTATTACTTGAGACAGCTGAGGCTCCGTCGGATTTTGGGATCTCCTTGTGCTTGTTATTCCCCATCCACCCCCCATGGGCTCGAGGGCTTCTTCCATGCTACCTGCTGGCTTGCTCGGCTCTCCTTAGGCACGGTCTGTTCCAGGTCATCCTTCTCCTTGGGATACCACGAGACCTTCCATGCTTCTGTTCAAGATTGCTCTATTTGGGAAAGTGTTTCCTGAGCCCTGTGTGTGTGTGTGTGTGTGCGCGTGCGCATGCACACGCGCGCACGCGCACATGTGTGTGCTGCTTCCTCCTGTTCTCTGGAGACCAGACTGCTGCTGGTTCCTGCCCCGTCCCCACCATCGTCCCTGAAGCCATCAGCACACCCGCCCAGCTCAGTGCTAGCTTAGGAGGCTCTCGCAGCTGGGGCTCGCCCGCCTGCCTTCCCCCGTGTTCTCCCTTTAGCTGCGTCTGCGTGCTGCTGGCTGACTGACCCACCGTGGAGGCTCCCTTCCGCCCAGCACAGGCCCCATCGCCCTAGCAGCTTCCACGCAGCCCTCACTTCTGCATTCCACCTTGGGGTTCCCTGGCCAGACGTCTGCTTAGGATCCTGACATCTTAGGGCACTCTTCCCCTGCCCTTTGCTGTCCCTTCCCTTCCCTTCTCTGTCACTCTCTGGGTCTCGCCCACTCCACCCCATCCTCTGTGATGTGTGTCCTGTTAGAGGGGCACCTGCTCGCTCTGACTTGCCCTTGGCTTTCCTGGGTGCAGCAGTGCCAGCCAGGCCCAGCAGGCCCCTCCCTCCTGGGCAGGGCGCAAGCCGGCCGCCTGAGGACAGCACGCCCGGCCCAGCCCTGCAAGTCTCCAGGGAAGCAGGGAGGCGCAAGCACAAGGTGGCTTGGTTGCCTGCGACCATCGGGAGGGGACAGGAGCTGGGCCCAGCTCTTCTTAGGGACTCACAGGCCTCTGAGCCCAATTCTTACCTGTTTGTTTCTCTTCCTTCTTCTCTTTAGTTGATAAATTTTCTTTCTTTTTTGGTAAGAAAACTGATTCTTACAGCACCTGTCTGCCTTTCTAAATTAACAGCATCCACATGCTTCACAATATTTTTGGTACTTAAAATAAGCCAGGTTGGGGAGGTAGCTCAGTGGCACAGCGCCTGCCTGCCTGCTGAGCGCAGGTCCTGAGTTTGATTCCCAGCACCAAAAAACAAAACAAACAAAAAATTAAGACAGGTTTTATATCTCTGAAGGCATTTTCTTAATTTTTTAAAATATTGACTATGATTTGTCATTTTTAAAGCTCCACGAGTCGCCAGCACTCCCTGGTGAGTTGGTGCCCTCCCTGAGGACAGGGAAGGCTGGCCAAGAGACACTGGCACTGAGGCGACGCGGATGACAGCTCAGGGTCCCGATCCTCCCACCTCCTGCCTGCCGCAGGGTACTTGTGTAGGGGTTGGGGTGGGAGGCAGGGGATCTCCAGTTGGCAGTGGTGACAAGGGTGACTGGTGCCAAAGGTGGGAAGCGTCCCCGCGTCCCAGAGCTGGGCTTCACCCTTCACCCTCGGTGAAGCCTGGCTGGCGTGCGAGAGCACTTCCGGGGACTCTGGCCATGGGCGCTGAAGGTCTCCTTGCAGCCTGGTGCAGTGGAACAGCTGGAGCAGGCCAGCGTGAGGACCCTCCGGTGACCGCCCAGGACGGGGCTGAGAAAGAAGCCTAAGTCATCCCAGGACAGCAGCCTCTGTGCCATCTCCAGGTGCCCGCATGTGGCTTCATTAAAGGACCTGCCTGTGGCGGGAAGCCCACCTCAGGCTGCTCGCGGGCAGGAGTCGCTAAGAACGAGACGCCATTGCATTTAACTGCAGTGAGCCATGGGGTTGGAGACTGGCTGTGGAGTGCTTTCAAAAGGTTAATTGGTTTGTTTTCCTTTTGTAACCAGCTGTGGGATCGGAGCTAAGGTGGGAACACTGCTGTGCCCACGCAAGATATCCATGACACTCTGGCGAGAGGCAGACCCCGTGGCCCTGCAGTCTCTGGGGTGCCCTGCCGCAAGTCCAGCTGGACTAGCTCATCTGGCAGGTGGCAGCAAGGCCGGAGAAGCTGGGCGCTGTCTCCCAGGAAGGCAGTGGAGTCAAGGATAAAGGCCGCAGTGAGTGGGAGCCACACACCTGCCATGTGGTCAGAAGGGTGTAACACAGCCAGGGTTGCTGGGAAAGCGGGGATGGCAAGACGCAGGCCACGCCAGCTCCAAGAACCGAATATCCGTTCTGTGCCAGGAGAAAGGTCAGCAACCTCGTAAAACTCCAGCTTCCTCCTGGATGGCACCTGTGTGCAGGTGCTTGCCCTGAAAATGCAGATGAGGTATAGGAATCTAGTCTGAAGGGTCCCCCACAGAGGGGCAGCTGGACCTTCTGGGGTCTGTGCTGCTGTCCTTGGTGCTGGGGGATACAGCCAGTGGTCACATAAGGACAAACACAAATCAGTGCTGGCTTGGGGCTGGGTGGGCACCGGGAGAGCGAGGACCTGCGGCCCCACCCTTCTGGTCTCCAGAAAGCGCAGGTGACAGTGTCTCTCTTCTCAGTGAGCTTGTGTCTAGCTCTGTCTGACTTCACAGGGGGAAACAGCCTCCCAGGGGGGACATCTCTCTGAGAGGACGCTGATGGTGGTGATGGTGGACACCGGGATCCTGTTCACATGGTTCCTCAGGGCCTGGGGCAGACAGAGCTGTGACGTGGAAGGCAGGAGGCCAGGAGCGCCGTCCACAGGAAGGGCAGGCAGCCCAGCTCCTACCTGCCTGGCCCTGTCTATGTGCGGGGCATTGTCAAGAGCCACGGGCATTGCGGATCAGAGCTGCGGCTGGGAATGGAGCTGGGGACCCTATGGGCCACAGGCATCAACTGCCACAGCCCCGAATACACCCCTTGTTCCTCTCCACCAATGCTACAAATGTGACAAAACTCACACTCTGATGCCCAGCCCACTACCTAGGAGGACAGCAGGACCTTTCTAGGCATATACAGACAACCCTTGAAGGACTCCCCGGGATCCTATACATGTGGGCATTACGTCCTCTGGGTGTCACTGGTGTGGGTGCCAGGGCCTGAAGGTGGCCTGGGGTCCCTCCCTCCCTCCCCTTTTGGGTGCTTCGCTCTGACCCCTTGGCCCACTGAGTCTTAGCTCCACCCCAGGGCAATGCCTGATCTACTTAGATGGGCCTTCTGTCAGGAGTTTCTCGCGCCTCAGACACCATCCCCTGTGCAACCGACTGCAGCTCTACCTTGTGTCTGGTTGCATCTTGACCCATGATAGGCTCGGGACCCTGAAGATGGGGCTCTGAGTCCATGCTGCCTGGATGTCCACGCCCAGGGGAGAGGACGCATCTAGTCGCTGACCGTCTCTCCTTCCGATCCGTTTGCTGCTGTCGTTGGTGCAGAAGTTGTCATTTATACATCAGCACCGCAGTCACTGCCATGATCAGCGTGACAGGAGAGGGTGACACAGCTGCTCCTGGCCCTCCACCCGAGGGCAAGACTCCACAGGGTCGCAGTGCTGTGCCTTTGGAGACCCGGCAGACCTCCAAGCTGGATCGGAACGCACGTGGCCGAGGAGTCCCGTCTCTGCACGTAGCCGAGTACAGCGAGCTCTAGGCCGTCTGAGCAGGATTCGCCCCTCTGTGTCATGCTAGACTTGGGCTGGGCAGTGACCAACGTGACGCCTCAGCAGAACGCCTTCCCATCCCTTCCAGAATGGCAGGTAAGGTCTGGGCTGGAGCAGAGTCTCCCTGAGAGGCTCCTCGGGGTAACAGACCAGCTGAGGTGGGTGCCGTCCTGGGAACGTGCCAGCTGCAGCGTGACTGATAGTCTCGGCTTGCCCCAAACTCCAGGAGGGTCCCCTCCTCAAGGGTCTCGTTTGGGTGGTCCTCAAGATGACACATTGAGACTGCACCCCCGGTGGGTGGGACAGGCCTGTCTTTGATAGGTGACACGCTACCTTTGTGGGCTACTTTCTACGAATACTGCTGGCCCCGATCTCGTTTCCTGCAGAGTCTCCACTTGGCACCTGGCTTGCGTATCTTATTGTCTAGGGGAAACGGGGAGCGGTGCTGGGACTCGGTGCAGGAAAGAAAACAGAAGGTGCCAGAAGGTCTGGAGAAGCGTGCTTGAAGCTGGGCCAGACGCTCCGCAGCTGGCGGAGGGTGGGGCTCTGCAGCTCAGAGGAGAGTGCTCCGGCTCCCAGGAGCTCCGGGTGCCCAAGAGGACATTTCCAGAGGCCGGCTCGTCCATGAAGACACTCCCCGTTTCCCGGGCCAGCTGCCTTTCTCCCAGGAAGCCCTTCCTGTCTGCTCTCCAAGCTCACAGGCATGCGCTCACTGGTGGAAATTTCAGAGCCCAGCGGAGGCACAGCAAATACTTCTAGAAAGGGTGGCTTCCAGGCCTTGCTGGGCACCGGCAGGAGCTCCAGCCAGCGTGAGGGGTGCTGGACATCCACACGGGGAGCCCTCAGCATCGGCGTGTGCAAGGAAGTTGTTCCTCACAACTAGCTTGCTAAGATGTCCATGGACAGGACTGGAGTCCAGTTGCTTGGACGCCCAGAAGGCAAAAGGCAGGGACGCACACTTCCTGGGGTCAGTAGCTGGCTCCACGAGGGCAGCTCTGACGGAACAGAAGAGGCGCGTCTGCCTCCTAGTTCCTGAGGCTGGGCGTCCAGTGTCCAGGCCAGCAGATTCTGTGACCACCTCCTGGTTTACAGAGAGCACCACTGCCTGACACCACCACACTGGGAAGGGCGCCCTGCAAATGCAATCATTCACACCACGTGCTCGTACTCGGGACCCCACTCACACTCAGAAAACAAAACAGGACCTGGACTGTCGCGGTCTGTGCACACCTTCAAGGCTTCCTCGCCTGCCCCCCGTGCTGCGGTCAGATCACTCAGGTGGCTGTGGTTCTGTCGTGATGGCCACACAGACCACCACCCACTCACCACAGCCGCTGTGACTTGGGGCCTCTGTTGCTGATGCTGCCCCAGGAAGCAGAGTTGAATGCGGGTCTCCAAGTTGTCACGGAACTCTAGCTGGCCAGCTATGAGGGAGAATCCTCAGTCCCTGGAGTTGAGGAGCTGCCGGTGCTGGAACGTCCACCTGTGTGGTTGGGGTGGGAGTCGGGGAGGGTGACAGCAGCTCCTGCATTACCTTTGTCACTTTCCCAGAAAAAAGAAGAGCCAGAGTCGTGTGCAGAAGAACGTGGACTCTAGCCGATCAAGCCCCGACGGGGCAGCGGGCAGCGGCGTGCACCGGCGGCGGCGCCGGATGACTCGGTACTTCCTGACAGCCCTTACATGTCAAGGACCCTAACTACTACAGGGCATGAGGAGACGTTTACTTCCATCATTTGCCTCTGAATTCTGCTTGTGTTGATTCTGTAGGACTTTTCATGCACTTTAGTACGCAGCTGTTACGGTGTGTGTCTAGACGTCCCCCAAAGCTTTGTCGGAAGCAGCTGAACGTAGAGCTGGCGCCTGATCCCTGGTTCCGCGCTGGGATTAAGGGTGCCGGGATTGGGGCTGGGTGATGGCTAGGTCAGCCCACTGGCTGGGTTGGCGCCACCCTGGTCCCTGCAGCCTGGATAAGACAGAAGGGGCTTTTTCGCTCTGCTCTTGCTGCTTTTGCTGTCTTCCACCGCCATGAGCGGTGGCCCCTCCACCATGTGTCACGGCCTTGGAGACTGCCGATCGCGGACTGAAACCTCCACAAAGGTGAGCTAAGTGAACCTTTTCCCCTTTCACTGTCACCCTCCGGGACTCCCACCCCAACCACACAGGTGGAAGTTCCAGCACCCGCAGCCCTACCCCAGGGGCTGAGGATTCTCCCTGTCGGGGAGATGCGGCCCTCATAGCTGGCCAGCCAGAGATCCATGAGAATATGTATACTTTTTCCTAGTTCCTAAGGATCTTGCTTCAGTTGAGAAGTAAACATTTACTTTTTATTCTGCTAGAAGTTAATCTGCCAGAGGTCGCACGCTTTTACTTTAGTTTTTTCTATTTTTAGGCTAAGTTTGTTTTGGTACATGCTGCAGGTGGTAGTGGATACATTGTGTCAACTTGGCTGAACGGCCCCCCTCCCGCCCTGCAGGTGGGCAGGGCCCAACCTGGGGTGGGATCGCTTCCTGATCGGTTCTGGCCCTAGTATGAATTGCTGAATAATTACGGCTGAAGCCTGTAAAACAACAGCTCCTCTTCCCAGAGACCACCTTCCTCCTTCTCCAGCTCAGCCCAGGGTGCCACTTCCTTTCACCTTTCCCTCCACCTCAGGGAAGGCCCCCAGTCGCTTCTCAGGTGTATCTAAGCATCGCCCTCAAGCCCCTCCCGGACAAAAGGCGTAAGAGCCTCAGCCTCCCTTTGTTCCAATCCAGAGGATTTTTTATCTTCCCAGATTCTCCCCGTGTCCTCCAAGACAATGAAGCCCCTTTCCCTTTATAACGAAGCCCCTTTCCCTTTTTCCTTCTGTCTCTCTCCTGGGACACCACCGAAAATCTATCAGTTCCACCCTGGGGCGCTATTGGGCCGGCACTGGAGTGCGACTGGTTCCACCCTAGGGCCATGGGCCACCCCAGAGTGGCTCAAAAGTGTATATAAAGGAATGGAGGAAGGCTTCCTGCCCTGCCCTGTCCTGCCTCCTTGGAGAAGTCCCAGTCTCC
>NDGM010941358.1:0-10422 GCA_002564305.1 Octomys mimax | reverse complement strand
GAACTCAGGCCCTTGCACTTGCCAGGGAAGCACTTATTCCACTGAGCCATCTCCCCCGGCCCCTTACAAGACTAGTTTTTGATGGCTGCCCACAGAGTTAGATGCAGAAAAGTACAAAAGGGATGTTTGCATGCTGAAGTTCTGAAGGAGCCAGACAAGCCCTGGAGCCCACGGTGTTTTTCCCTGGGAAAAACAAGCAAGCCAAGGCACCTAAGATGGAAGGCTGACAGGTCTGCTGTGGAAGCCAGGAGATGATGTCCAAGGGAAAGGTGAAGATGTGCTTCACAGAAGAAAAAGCAGAAAGCCTTCCGTCCTTCCTTATATTATTCAGGTGACAAGCTTCATACAGCTCTATCAGTGTGTTTCTTTTCAGAGCTCAAACTCATGACCTTACTCTTGTCAGGCAGGTGCTTAGGCTGCTGAGCCATCTTCCCAGCCCCTAGCTTCTTACAGCTCTAAATCTTGGCTACTAAGTAGACCATGTCTCCTCACAAGGGGAGCAGCTGAAAGGCAATGTTGTTAATGCCAGACTATGGGCAGACAACATCATTCTTATTGTCACAACTGAAATTTCTCTGACAATCCAAGGACCCACACTGTCCCGGACTCTACTTCCTACAGCTGACCAATAAAGCAATTGTTCAGAGTACAAAAGATCAATCTCTACAGAAGTATCTTCAGGAACCCTCAGTGGAGATCTGAGAGTAGAGTCCTAGACTCATACACACAAGGTCTGGAGGTAAAGAGAAACTTCTTCTGGGACAAGCCCCAGATAAGTGGGAAGCAGGGAATATTTCCAGGCATATCAAGCCAGCAGTAACCAGGAAGGGGGTGGACCCTTGATTTCTTGTAACTCTAATTTTTTATTTTCTCACTCCATCATTTTGATATGATTTCCCATTACAGAGAGCTCCTCGGGTACTCACATATATCTCCAAAACAGAAGCACAAGTTAAACATATTTAAAAAATTAAAACATAGCTAAGCTTTTACAAATGAATGGATTTCCATACATAGCTATTGATCTTTTTAGGATATGAACTAAGCAAAACTGTGAAGAACATCTCAGAAAGTATGTAAAAGTATTACATACTGGCTAGTTAAATTCATTTTATTGCAGTTAAGAATGTGAAAATAACATGTGAGATAGAAGAGCAGAATAAAACTTATAGAAGACATATAAAGCTGACAGATTCATAAAAATAGCTTTCTGCTTATTCTTTTGATATTATTAAAAGATATTAGGAAACTGAAGCTATTAATCTACAAGGAGAAAATGTTCAAAAATTCAACCCCCAAATGATCTTTGAAATAAAGCTGATTTTCCTTTGTGACAGCTCTATTTAACTACAACTATTTTAGTTCAATTGTCCACGCATTGTTTAAAATTAGGTATATAAACAGACCTTTCATGTTGCTTACTATATCTCAGACCAGTATCTTTCCGGATGCCTAGCTTGTCTCTAAAGTAACAGAGATGCCAGGATATTATTTCCTTCGAATAATACTGTGCTCATGAAAGAACACAAAAATGGAGTGGGAATAACTTGGTTAATAAAAGAACTTCTTCCTATTTTCCTGACTGAATGGAGGCTTCCCTCTGCTCCGACACTGCTATCTCCGCACGGTTCTGTAATTAAACCAGAGCTCAGAGGCCTTCAGTTGGTGGGCAGTAGTGCAGATTCCAGCTGAGTACTTTAAGGTTTGCCAAGAATTGCTGAAGTCAAATCTGTAATTTAGTGATTCAGAGTAATTTTGAAATGACAAAAGCCCCTAGAAAAGCTCATCCATTGAGCTATTTTAGGATTTCATGCTGTAGAAATTTTATCGAATTCCTCTACTTGGCCAAATCATCACTTCATTTTCAGAGAAATCCCTTTAAAAAGCTCTGGCAATATTATTTAATATTTATGCAATACAGTCAAAAGACTTGTTTATGGCTAATCTAATAGAATTAGAGCTGAGAAGAGCTAGATGTTGATAATTCAAGCTCAGAAGAGATCAATTGAGGTTGACGAAACTGGGTTGAGCAGAAATTAGATGACTCACCCCATGGCACAGAGCTAAAGAATCTGAGATGGGAACTCGGGACTCTTGATGGCAAGACGAGTATTATTTTTTACAGATCATTCTTCTACTAAATAAACATGTATGTGTAGAATAATAAAAATGTTCATACAAGGATGGTAAACCTTCAAACATAATTTGTTTTCTTACTAACGATATCTTGAAATATCTGAAATTAATCAGGATCAATCTGACTTTTAAAAAAATTTAAATGAACTTGGCAAGTCTTTCTCAAATTTAACAGTGATTGATTCTCCTAAATCATCCTCCTAACAGGTAAATTGCTTTTCATGAAAGCATACTTAATCAACCACCTTTTAATTCCTTCTGTCATTAGGATATCTTAAGTGCCTGAATCTAATAGACTTTGGAAACAAACATTTTGTCATATACATAACTTTCCTAGCACAAATATGAAAATAAACGTGCCATGTCAATAAATAAAACAATTTGTTGGTTTTCTTTGGTGAAATCTAGCGTATGAGGTAAGATTTACATGAATGTAATTTATGTGAACATCCCCTGTCACAAGCTGCTTAGAGCATCTGCTTTCTGTTTTGTTCTTGGAAATCTTTAAATAGTCAAGGGCCTTGAATTCTTTCTTAGCTCTTCTCATACCATGGGGCAGGGGGGAGAAATCACACTTACCAAAACCAAGGTCAGAGCTTCTGCTTGGACGTGGCCCTGGAATTTTCTTCTCTCCACTCCCTTTTCTTCTTCCTGCTATGCACATCAGATTACCCTGACCAAAATTAAGCCCCAAAAGCTATGCAGAATGGTAAACGAGGTCGTTTCTTTTCTGACCAATGTTTCAGACAAACACACACACACACACACACACACACACACACATCTCCACCATCAATAAAGTTCCAATGTACTTGGGTCTCAGAGGATCAGCATTTTAAAACCTGTCTAACAGTAACACAAATGTCTACATTTTATGACAGATGTTTTCTTGCCAGAAGCTTTTGCCAAGTTACGTAGCCAAATGTTACTTTTTCTTTTATTTCAGAATTTACTGAAGCAATTCTAAATATAATCAGGTTTTCACAGTAAGCAACTGTAGATTTATGAAAAGTCTACTAAATTCCTTTTGTTCTATTTCAGGTAGGGTAACCACTGCTATCTGTCCATAAGATCTATGCCCAGCACTACTGTCGGAAATTTAATGATTTCTTTTTGAACTTCATAGCTAGCTGTCACTTCCCATCCTTTTATCAGCTCTTACTCTAGCACTTAAGGAAAGTTGAACTTGATCTTGTTTCACTTGATCTAGTGAGTCTGCTCAAGGGGTGACTTACCCTTATAGTGAAGGGCCTGGAAGTCATTTAACAAACAAGGCCATCTGTGCTCTTAAGGAGCTTTCTGAGAAGGTTGTCTTAGAAAAGCATCAGTGATTATGTATATTACACTAATAATACACTCTAGTAACCTGTACAAGGTTAAGGAAAGCAAAGGAAGGAGCCATCTGGTTGCTTGCGTACAGTTCTTAGGGCTCATGTCGATGAGAATTGTAGATTCTGAAAAAAGAAGAGCTAAGGGGGAAAGAAAAAAACTATATATATATATATATATATATATATATATATATATATATAATTATTTTGACTTTTATTGGTACATTCCAGGAATCCAGTACATATCTTATCCTTCAAAGATCAATGGATGCCCTCTAAGGGCTTTAATGTTTATAGGGCTTAGTGTCTTTAATAGTAAAGTACATTCTAATTTTATTTCTAGTTTACTGCTATGAATTCTACCAGAATGTAACCCTCTATTGTCCACTGACATATGTTAAGCATCCAGGATCTACTGAAGTATACGTTGCATGTCTGTTAACCTAACTAAATGAGCAAGTACTCAAGACTTTCATTTTAGCACATGCTTACAGACTACCCTCCCTGCAGAACACACTGGGTCTCTAACATCTGTGAAGATGATGCACAAAGTAAGAGCCAGGAGGCTCAGTCCAGTCAGCACAAGAGAGGGCACACAGCATGTGTGAGGCCTTGGGTATGACGTTCAGCACGTTGAGAGGATAGGGAAGAGAAGGGAAGCAAAGGAGCTGGAAAAGGGAAAAGCCAGTAATCTAGGCTTCATCTCATGAAGTTTGCAATTACATGGGAAACCATATCAGGTTCAATTTGGTTATTTCTCGACTCTGAATGGAAAGACTTTCTAGGAACAGGAGCAAGAGTCAAAATGTGGAGCGAGAGTCCCAAGACAGGAAGGGCATCCGCCCACACTGCCTGATGCTAGCGAAGCTGTGATTCCATCTTCCTTCTGGATACCGCGTTTCACGCCTCCTCCATTTCCCAGGACTTTGTTCAGGCTGCCTGTGTCCAAGCCTCTGTTGGGTTAATGAAATTTCCTTTCTTGCACGCCTTCAAGAAGGAAATGATTAAAATGCATCTAGTTCTCTAGTCAGAAGCCTGCACTTAAGATCAGTGGTAAAAATAGGTTTTCAATTTGAAAACTATGAATAGGTTACCAAAGTGAGTTTCCAGCAAGTAGGCTGTGAGGCATATGAATTCCTAGCTCTCAGTCAGGTCTCTCTCTAAGTCTTTATTTTTCTCCCCTATATCTTTCTATTTTGTTAGCTGTCCTTCGCTCCAGTATAAGGGACACAGCCCAAAATAGCAAGACTAAATAAAACTTTCTATGGACAAAGTATTCTTTCTGAGCAAATTATTTGTCTTGTGATTTCCACACCACCCTGCACACAGGAAGTGTTAAATAACTGTAAGAGGGAAGACAGAACTTATAACTCAGAAAATACTTTCTTTTTTCATCTGTGCAAAATAAATCACATTGCTACTGCTCTTCTTATTTCAACAAATACTATAAATATTGTCATTTATTTTTAAAGAAAGCATAGTAGAAAAGTTACATGATTTCAAGGAAAAAGAGAATTATCGTGGATGTAAACTAAGACTGGTTGCTCAAATTTTATGGAGGAAACATAAGTTGCACAGCTACAAATCAGAGGCCTCGTCTCCTAGGACAGTGTTGGGATGTTGGAACAATCACAATATCCAAGGAGCACCTGTGTGGAGTGTGCGTGCCCCCAGCTCCTGGCCTCGTCTGCACACCCAATACCAGCACTTTACTGATGACAGTGAAGACTGCCAAAGACAGACTAAGTGCCCTGAAGGGAGGCTGAACTGCCATTTGATCCTACGTCTATCTAAATCCACATTCAAGATCTTCAGGAAGCTAGACATGAAAGCACCCTGCATGCACTTTCAGCCATGTCGAAGTTAAAGCTTTAGAAAAAGATAAGTTAAAGCTAGAAACTAGGTGAGTTCCCAATTAAAACTTCTCAAAATGAGGATGATAAAATGATTAAGGCCAAAGGCCCATAGGAGGCCTAAAATAGTAGTGACAGTGAACACAATAAGATTTACTTGTGAGCGCGCAGTGTGTCCAACACAAAGCGTTGTTCTATCCTTTACTGTGAAGCAACTTGGTATCATCATCCAAAGGAGCAACAGTACCCTGGAGGACCCAACCCGGAAGAAAAGAAAGGAAGGAAGGGAGAGAGGAAAAGAGGAAGGAAGGAAGCAAACTCACTAGGAGGACACTATGTTAGCAACGGAACCTTATTCCTTTCCACTAAATATAACGTAGATGTGAAAATCCTGATTATTTTTATGTTGAAGACTATTTCACAAAGAGCTATAAATGATAAGGGACATACTTGTTCTGACCCTCAGATCTTGTATCACTGAGCCCTCTACTATACGCTCGGTGGTTGCCAGTCAGGACCATGCAATCTTTATTTATTTACTTATTTGGAACAGGGTCTCGTTACACAGCTTGGACTCCTAGTGATCCTCCTGTTTCAGCCTTCCCAGCGCTGGGATTACAGGCACGTCCAAGTATGCCGCATTGCAGGAGCCCACCCACGTGCCACACCCGGGGCTCCCGAACCAGCACAGATCAAACCCATGTCCTTGCGCTTGCTCAGCCAGTGAACTGCTGAGCTATGTCCCCAGCCCGAGCACTGAGCAATTTTCATGTGGTATTCTGAGCTGTCAGTCTAGCATCTAGTGTAAACAAGTCTCAAACGTCCCATCACCGCCTGGTAGCATCCCAAGCTGAGCCCCAAGCCTCCGATTTAGGAGACTCTGGGGAGCAATCCAGATCCAAAACACAACACCATCACGTGATCGAAGTCCATAATTTTGCGCGTGTCTGGACAATTCAAAATAATCTGACAAAATTAAATAACACCCCATTTCTGGTTCTACAATTTTTTTTGTTGTTGTTGCTGTTGTTCTTTATCTTTTTTGTTTGCTTTTTGTTTTTATTTTTGGGTATTTTTGGAGGGTCTACAGGGTGTTCAGGGACTACTAGATCGGACTCGTACTGATTCACCTGTTTACAGCCTCCCAAGAGCTGGGATTACACACCACTATACCCAGTCTCAATTGCCGTTTTATTTATTTTTATTTATTTACGTTTTTTTGCAGAACCGGGGATTGAACTCAGGCCCTGTGCTTGCCAGGCAAGCGCTTATTCCACTGAGCTATCTCCCTGGCCCTGCAATTGCCGTTTTAGCATGCCCCAGGGGCAGGAGCAGCACAACAGGCCTAGAGACTGAATCCCCAGCCCCTACTTCTGCTTGCAGGCACTTTAATCCCCTGACCTATTTGGCCGGCCCTTCTTTATCTTCTTTATCAGGTGTAAATGATTGAGAAAGTTCTTCCAGTTAATATTTGTTAACACTGCTTGATGGCCTTCAATATGGTTTCAAATTTCTCAATCATTTCCACAGTCCTTCTCTACCGACTTGGCTTGCTGTGAGAAATATTTTCCTCCAGTAATCTCCAGGAAGGCTTTAAAATCACAATTTCATTCTATAGATTTTTGCAGTACACACAGTTTCTAGTTTTAATCCAGCCATTGAATTTTTGAAGAATGTTACAGTTTCAGCAATAATGAATAATTTTGAGCCTTGCAAAGTGCCTGGATTAGGGAATATATGAACTGCTCATCAAATGTGCTCCAATACCAGGCAGAGGGATTCTCGGCAAGAACCCAGTTTCATCACATTTACAGATCCACATACGGTCGATCATACCTTTCCTCGTTAATCAGACTCTTCAGGGCTCTCCGAAATGTGGCAGCTTCTCTTCAATGAGTTGATAGATACAACTTGACTGGTAATTTGAATATTTTTCAATTCAAATCTAGTCCTGAGTCCATGAAACCATCTCCTAATTAAGGGAATGACTTGATAGCTTCCATATCAGACTTTTCTCTCTTTTTCTTTCTTTCCTTTTTTTTTTTTTTTTTTGCATTTTTTTTAGGGAGGGGTCTACAGGGTGTTTAGGGTCTTACTACTAGATTGGACTTGTAGTAATTCTCCTGTTTACAGTCTCCCAAGTGCTGAGATCAGAGGCGCGCGCCGCAACACCGTCTCAATCATGGTCTCAGTGCTCCCCAGGGGCCAGGCCGGCACTGCACAGAAGGCCCAGGGATTGAAAACTGGGCCCCTGAGCCTTCTTGCAGGTTCTTTAATCCACTGAGCTATTTGGCTGGCCAGAGATTTCTTAATACAGTCAAGATGTATAGGCATACTGTTTCTGGTATGATACATTGCCTTTAATCATGACATACCATTAGTTCCATTCACAAATACAGTGTTTTTTCCATCCTAGCTAATGCATGTTGTGGATTGTGGCCATAGCCATTGAAGAATAAGGTGTAATAACAAAACTAACATAACTGTTTTCTTCTTTACAATTTTATGGCTATAAAAATGTGTCCCTACTGTCAGTGTTAGCAAACACAGTATACAGCTTTTTTCCAATTTTATTAAATTGAAAACTTCTACCTTTTTACTTAAAGGAAAATACCAACCCCACTACTCTTCTGATATGGGAATTACTATTACTGGATTACTATTATCTAGTAATATCTATTATATTATTAAATAGAATTAAAGCTTATTGAACACAAGAACTGTGATAATGCGACAGTCGAAGTAATAACTTAGGCCTGCAAAGTGACTACAGGGCCAGCAGCCAATACAATGTGGCTATGTTGGATGAAGCGGTGATTTAGGTCCTGAGCAGGACAGAATGGGATGGGGCAAGACTTCATCATGATACTGAAAATAAAACAGGAGTTAAGCATGTTTACTTCTGGAATTTTCCTCTTAGCATTTTTCTGATTACTGTTACAGATAACAAACCACAGAAAGAAAAACTATGAACAAAAAGGGATTTTATAATTTAATATTCAGAAGCTGCTATGACTGAGGATACCAAAAGTTCATGCAAGTAGGCTTTAGAAACCATGGAGTCTCTAAGGCAAAAGACCATGCTTCTCTAATTTCGCTCCAGGTCTTAGAAATGGTCTAAACAGAGGTTTTACAAACCTGGGTGTGTCAATGCTTGGGAGTAAACTTACATTTACACCTCATTCAATCTAAGACAAAACTCCATAATCACAAGTAAACGAAATCATGAAACACACTCTGGGCTATGCAACAGTAAGACAGATATATTAATAAGAAAGCACAGACACAAAATATATGTTATACACTTCTTATTAAATAATCAAATGTATGGGAATTTATCCCTACAAAAGCCTGTCAT
Organism: Octomys mimax; assembly: GCA_002564305.1. NCBI lineage: Eukaryota > Metazoa > Chordata > Mammalia > Rodentia > Octodontidae > Octomys > Octomys mimax. The sequence goes on along the minus strand of NDGM010941358.1, from coordinate 1,744 downwards.
ATATTTTATAGGATAAAGGTACATGCAGGATTAAGAGACAGAACAAAACTTTGGCCCTGTTTGAATAAATAAGAATATAGGAAAATTTTAAAGTTTCTTCATTTATGCAGGTTATGTTTGCAGTTAATTTGATTCTCAAAGCATTCAAATAGCTTTGCATGGCGATATGAGTCTGTCTGCCAATATCAGTCTTCAGGGCATTCTATGGCCTTTTTTTCCTCCATCATCAACAGAAAAAGAAGCTGAATTACACAATTTTGCTTTACAGTTCCTTTAGGTAAAAATTCACACCTTGAGATTCCTTAAGGGAAGTACTTCTTACTTATGAGCTGAAACTACATGTTGAGGTCTATTGGCTTCAGTCAAATGGTAGCAGCTATGTAGATCATTGTCTATTTCCTTTTGTACTTTATATTTGGTTTTAGACTTTTCAAGTATTATAAATTCTTCATATAAAGAATCACCTTTTTAGATAATGGTAAATTTGGAGCAAGTTGAAGTGTTTTAATTCAGGATGGGTGCTGATACTCCACTATCTTTGCCACTGCTATATAAATTACAGACAGAGAAAATGAGTTGTAAGAATCAATACTCTCTGCTCTGTGCAATATAAAAATGTCACTTTCCATACTTTCAAAAATATGTTCAGAGACAAATTTGACATAAAGAAAGATGCAATTTCCTTTGTAAAAATTCCATTTTTATTTTCCTTTTCAACATCTAAATAAAAGATTCAAATTTTCCAAAGACATGTATCTTCTCAAATGTCTCAAAGTACATGCAAACTTTTCTGGCATAATATACACACCAGGGCTCACCTGCAGGGCCAGGCACATCCATCTCTACATAGGAAAATTTTCCACCCACATCACAGGTTAACGTGCTCTAGTTGGAGTAACCACTGCATACCAAGTGGCTTAAACTAAGAAATTTATTGCTAAGCTCTGGAGGCTAAGATCAAGGGCTGGGCAGCACAGATTGCTTTAGAGAACTGTGAGCACAGGTTCTGCTGCAGGTCTCCATCCTTGACTTGCCTTTGGCTTTGTTTTTTCTCCCTTTTCTGATCATTTTTCCTCTACATATGTTTTTATAAGCAAATGTCTCTTTTTTATAATGATACCAGGCATATTGGATTAAAGCTGACCCTCATGACATGATTTTCAATCAATGACCTCTGTAGTGACCTTGTTTCCACATGAGATCTCATTCTAAGGTACTAGAGGATAGCACTGGGACATGAAATTTGCAGGGTCACAGCTTACTTCATCCTGTTCCCTATTAAGGGACTATCACTAATAAATCTTCTAGAAAATGTGCAAAGAACAAACTGAATATCATCTCAGATATGCCAAATGTGATATATACTGTTACGGTTTATGTCTAGTTGTCCCCCCAAAGCATCATGCAGTCCTGGTGCAGGGACTTCTAGAGTTTGAGATTTAATTCATGATCAAGGCTGAGATTATTGGTTTTAGTACTGCTGGGATTATAGGTGTGAGTACTACACCCAGCCTGGGGCCGACAGCCTGAACGTAACTTAAGGGAGACAGACTTCTTCTCTGTAGCCATTGTTGTTGCTACTCCTCCCTTGCTCTCTTGATCTTTGCCACTACCATGAAAGGTTGCTCTTTGCCATGTGCAGCTCTGCCTTGGACCTAGCTGAGTATGGACTGAAACTTCTAGCAACTGTGAGCTAAATAAACCTTTCCTTCCTTCATTTTGGGTGTTGGGTATTTGTCCCAGC
>NDGM010941356.1:0-11363 GCA_002564305.1 Octomys mimax | reverse complement strand
AGCAGACATGGAAAGATTCACACTCGGTGTTCCTACTTCCAAATACAGACCCATCTGGGAAATAGCTAAAAGTCTAGCCTATTAGACCCCAGAGAAAACACCAGGGTGGGGGTGGAAGCTACCGTGTGACCATGTTGCAAATGTGTGTAGGGAAGTTCACTTTCTATGTAGCCTGAAAGCAGGGATAGAAGTCCTGGGAGGAAGCTGCAGTGAAAGCTCTAGAAACCATAGTGACATGCACATCTAGAGATGAGCCAGGCCCAGTGGAGATTTGACTGGTGTTCTGGTCACTAGCTAATGGGTCAAGGACCCTCATTGCTCTTTTTGGTTCTGAGCACCAGAGTGTGAGGTCAGAGAAAAAAGAGAGGGAGGGAGGCAGAGGCAGGGAAAGAGGAAGAGAAGAGGCAGTGGTCTGTGTCAGACAGAGGAATCAATGTTACCACAGCCCTTCCGCGTCACTGCACATGCCTTAGCCAACTTCTGAGGTCAGGGATTCCCTATGGTAGCTTTGTGATATCAGAGAATCCTATGATTTTTTAATGGAGTATATTGCCAAGTTAAATGCTCTTCAAGTGGTTAAGAATTAGAATCACTCATGCCTGAATCCCAGCAGGCAGAGGGGCCAAAAGAAACAACTGGAAAGAATGGAAGTCCTGTGCTTTCAATCCTTCTCAGTAATCAGTAGGTGCCCAGCACTCAGAGTGTATGAGAAGTGTTTCTTGGACTACCTGGCTGTGGCCCACAGCCAGCACAGGGCTAGCCGTAGTTCTACTGTCTCACCCCAGGCCCTTCTTACCATGTGTGAAATGATATTGATCCTGGAGATAATGGTCATGATGAGGATCTCGGCGTCACCCTGGAGTTTTTGTATGGGCACAGCTTGAATGTAGGACAGATAGAGCCAAAGCCACAGGAACTGGAACAGCGGTCCACAGCGCATTTTCCTTCCTAGGATGAGCTTGCTGGGCCTGAAACCAAAAGAAATCACCCATTAGAAGAGGGTACACACACCTGCCCCGCTACACACTGCATTGTCAGATGTGCTTGAAAGTGAGATTTGCTTTCTGCCCTGGCTGCTACTTCCTTAAAGTCAAAGACTATTCATTATCTAGACCTATATTAATGAAATGCATCCCCTTGGGTAGAGAATTACTGCTTAGTCAATAAAACCACAATGATCTGTCCAGTAGACCACAGAGCAATGAGCCCTGGCACGGCGAAATGGATGTTCTGCTGACAATGGGGCTTCGTTGTGTGCTTCGAGGGAAAGAGGACAGACTGTTATGGTCTGAATCCAGCCATTTACTCACTGTGTATCATATCATATAACTGCTCAAAACTCTGCTTCCATCCCTACAACATATCTATCTCCAGGCTGTTGTAAAGATCAAATTAGATAACGTAGGTGAAACTGCTGAAAAGAGTTGTAAAATGTGCTCTTTCACTCCCCTATTATTGGAGATGATGTTGCTTCCTTGGCTTCCCTGTTACGCTCACAGCAGCCTGCAGCTACATCTAGGGTGGCCTTTCTCATGGCTTCATTATTTCCTTCCTCTCCCACTGGAAGCCTGAATCCAACCAGCACTTCTCCACCATGTAAAAACAAACCAGGCACAGTGCTAGGCACTGAGAATGCAAGCGTGAATCACCAAGATCCCTTATCCTGTGGCATCCACAGCTTAACAGGAGAGAAATGAATAGGCCCTCGGAAGGCAGTAAAACAGCTCTCTGCATAGAGAGCAAGTACAGGATGTCACAGGAGCCCGAAGGGTCTCCCTGGAAGAAGCGTCACATTCAGCTGGGTACTGAAGCCTGAAAAGTGGTAAGATAGAAAGCAGTCATGACTCATGGCCAAGAGATCAGTGGTGTGAAGACTTTGAGGCAGGAGGGAGTGGAACATGTTCACCCAGGATGCTTGAAGCCATCAGGATTGTGGAACTATGAATTTTAAAATTAATAATATGCAGATCCTTGATTAAGCAGCAAAAATTTAATGTGATACATGAGGCAAAAGGTAATTAAGTTAAATATATGCAAGTCTGTAGCCAGTGATCCATGCTAAGTATGTGTGTATGAGTCTGAAATAACAATAAAGTAGAAGTAAATATTAAGATGAAGATTCTAGGAGGGCAGAAAAGTTAATCCCTGCTTTTTGTGCTCTTCCTGTTCTGGCTTTTGAAGTGAACAGGTAATGCATTTTCTTTCCAGAGGTGGCAAATTCATATAATTCATTTTTGGGGGCAATAACATGAAAATGAGTAGTTTGTTATATATTATTTATAATGGCTGATCAATGGTTTCTTTTTTAAACTCTGCTTTACATTGGTGAAAAAAATGAGGCTCAGGAAGATGAGCTAACTTGCCCAAAGTCAGACTGGTATGTGGCAGAGCTAAAATATTTATGGTGATACAGAATTAAGGTTTAGTTACAGTCAGCCATAGTCCAAAAATATAAAATGAGAACATCTAGAAGTGAATAATTCCTAAGCTTTAATTGTACTAGTCTGAGTAGCATGCTGAAGTCATGCCCATCTCACTCCATCCCACCTGGGATGTGAATCAGACCTTCGTCCAGCGTATCTGTACTGCATACACTACCCACCCATTGATCACATAATCCTTGTCTTGGTTGTCAGATCAACTGCCATGGAATCACCGTGGCTGTGTTCAGGTTGCCCTTATTTAATTTAATAATGGCTCTAGTACAAAAGTAGTGACGCAAAGGAGGACCAACATGGAAGGGCAGATGAATTCTGGCACTATGTGGCGATGCCACAGGGCATATAAAAGAAGACCTACTAGATACAGGGTTTGGTGTTGTCTGCAGTTTCAGGTATATCCACTCAGAGAAGTGCTGCGGCAGTGCTCCTCCCCCATACAATTCCCTGAGGCTCTAGCGAAGGTAGGAGTCACAGCATCTAGGCCCTGAGGTTGCAGCAGCAGGACCTGCCCTTATTAGCTATGTGCCTCTGGGTGAGCCGCACAATTCCCAAAGCTTCTGTTCTTATCAGTAAAACGCAGCTAATTCCACCACCTGGCCCAAAGTGTCAGTGAGATGAACCTGTGGAGTCCCTGCCCACGGCGTCATGTGTCTGGCTCCAGGTAGGGGTAATACATGTCAGCTGCTTAAAAATTATGCTAATACAGGGCATGGCTTGCAGCGCTGGGCCAACACCACCTGTAGCCAACTCTGAATCAAACGTTTGGCATGCTGCCTCCCACAGGCCAGCCCTAACCTGGTATTTCTGGGTTTCAGAAACCCAGCACAAGATTAAGTTGCATTCTTTCCTAAGATTCATGTGTTGAATACACTCTCCTTCCCGAAAAAATTTATTGCCGGATTAACTCTGGTTGTATTATAGCCATTTTCGCATAATGGCCACCCTCTAACTCCTGAATGGAAAGTGGGTTTACAAGCCCCTCTATCACTACTGATCATATGCTTCAGCGGATGCTGAAAATAAATTGCAGTTCCTTGAAAGCATGGAATTGAAAAGCAGTCGCTGACTAACTCAGCTAGCAGGAGAGGCCAGGCTTACCCACTGGGGCTGCATAGAGAAATGGCAACAGGTCCACCTGATGTCAAAGCGAGGGCAACACAGCACATCACATGCACACACACACACACACACACACACATACACACACACATGTGCACGCACACACATCAGTACATATCAGCCTTGCAGTGGAGGCTGCTGATTGTCCCCAGGGTCTGATCTTTCCTTCTTACCCTTTGTGGAAACTCAGTTGTGTGTGGCTGTCCAGAACAAATCTGATACACCCCAGCTTCTCCCAGTAGGTGTGGCCATACAACCAAATCCCGGGCAATTAAATAAAAGCTGAAGCGCTGCGAGACAGATCTCAGGTCCCCAGTGTGCATCTCTGCCCCTTGCTTCTTCATCCTTCCCTCCATTCTAGTGCCTGCAGCACAGAGGCGCCAGCTAGCATTCTAGCGCCATCTTGACCCTGAGGACAAAGGCCTCCCTTGTGATTGGCAGATAGGATGTGGCAGGCATCTTAGCGCCTGCGGCCTCTGTGGAGCTGAGGTGACATCTTTGCTTTGGACAGCCTGGCTCTGGCTTTGTGCTTTCTGTATGTGAGAGCTGTAAGCTCTGCCTTGTTTAAGACACCATTCTGCTGGGTCCCAGCTGCATGCAGCCAAAGTTAATGCTGACTGACTAAGCACCCCAATGCGGGCATCATCAGAAAAGAATGGGCAAGTCCCCTACGTTTCAGTACCTGTGTCGGGCCTGGCCATGGCCTGAGGAGGAGGAGAGAGTGGCTGGGAGGTGCAGGGACACGGGAGAGGATGGATGTTTCAAGACAGCAAAAACAGCTTCACTGGTCACAGTGCCTGACCAGCAGTAGCTGCTCAAGATGAATGTGATGGTTGGCAGCTCACATCCATGGAAAGCCCACCACGGGCCAGGCACAGAGATGAAAACACTGACCTCACGAGAGTGGGGAGAGAGCTGCGGTGGGGAGGGATGAGCCACAGGCTGAAGGCCTCCCTGGAAGTGTAGGTAGTGTATTACACTAATTTTGCTAACTACTTACATATATTATTTATTAAAAATTAAAGAACAAAACAGTGTTCTTCTGGCTGAAGAATTTGCATAATTAATTTCAGCACAAGATGAATACGTAAATAGATGAGAGGCTTTGGGTAATTCAGGAAAGGAAGTCATTATTCTACAATTTATGAAGCCTGGAGTCCAGCAGAACACTGTTTGACTTCAAGACCTGGGCAGAGTATAATCTTAAGTGAAATAAATCAGTTACACACAAGCTTAAATGTCATATGATTTCTCTTATATGAGAAATCCAAATTATGAATAAAAAGCAAAATAAAAGATAATAGGAAATGGGGAGAGAGGTGTTCCTCAAAGGGGAAGGGGATCAAGAGATGGAGGGAAGGGGAAGAAGGAGGGGAAGGGAGTAGGGGAGGGATATACAAAGGAATTAAGACATGTTAGGTACATATGCTATCTCCAATCAAGCCATGTAAACATTACATACAGCAAACATGGACTAAAAAAGACCTGTACTAAAAAAGTTTGTGTACTTCTGAGACTCAATTTCCTTAGCTGTACAACAGGGTGATATGGATCATAATTCCCACTGTTGCTGTCATATGAGTGAACTGAGCTGGTGCTTGTCTAGTGCCAGCTCTGCCTGGCATGTAGCCTGGCATGTCAAGTGCCACCTCTAACCCAATACGTGTTAGCTGCCATTACCATGGGTTCTAGAAGAAATCGGATGGAGAAGATGAGATTTGGTAAGGTACCGAGGATGCACTATGAAGGGAGAAGAGAGGTGCAGCCCTAGCAGAGGCCCAAGGACTTAGAAGGGTTTAGGAAACGGTGGCTTCTGGCTGCCTGGAGAGTGATAAGGGTGAGGGGTGGCTTGGGATTTCGAGGCTCTGAGAGCCAGGTAAGGGGTGGTATGCCCAGCTACAGAACTGAGACACTCAGGTTTTTCCCCTGGTGGCCAGAATGTAGACATGGAGAAAAGCACATGGAGAGGTTTGGGAGAGAGGGCCTTGGAGCATGGAGGAGCCGGAAGAGCCAAGATGAAGGACTGAAATGTTGATTCAGCACTGCTGTCCCTTTCTCGTCCTCTAGGGACTGTTGAAGCAAGGAGTGGAGAAGAGAGAGGCCATGAGCAGGGGGCCAGAGGGCCAGGGGGCTGCTGCCAGGGTGGGCTGAGCTCGCTACTGCCCGGATGCAGTTCCACTCCACATCTCCTTCATATCTTTCCTTTCTCTTGTATCCAGCTATCTTCCTTGCTAGCTTTTCTGCAGACTTCCTATATCATGGAATATTGCTTACTCATAAGAGAATGAAATGCTGTCATTTTCAATAACATGGATGGAACTGAAGGACTTTAGATTGGCCTCAAAGAAGTTGGCCTCAAAGAAGCAGAGACCTCTTTTCTTTAAAAAGTTATATAGCCTTAGGAACCTTGTTATAGTAATGAAAACAAACTAATAGACTTGAGACATTTCCATCTTTTTGAATATTTTTCACTGAAATTCACCCTTACTACTCATGATACATTTAAGAGTTTCTGTTCATTTTTCAAATGTTGGTCACAATATATAATTAGACTCACTGAGTTGGCAGAAACAATTTACTTTCCTTTGCAACCAAAAGCCCTATTTGACAAATCATGTTAACATACCTAACTGATAGACAGAGTGTGGAAGTAGGGATTATATTCTTCCTGTTCATCACAAACTACCCTGAGATCTGATCCCATCAGGGGTAGCAAATAGGTTTCAACTCTTGTGTCAACTCTGATCAATTTTTAATGGCTCCCTGGAGCGCCACAGGAGGTGAACCTGAAGCTCTGACCAGACTCAGAGGGAGAGGGTGCCAGGCTCAATTAGTGACTCTGCACTTGTTCTAGCATTTACCAAGGGCCTGGCATGGAGCAGGTGTTTGCTAAATATTTGTTGAATGAATAGGTGAAATGTTTCCTATTCCTGATCTTCATTGCTAACCAAGTTAACCTGCCTCTATAGCACCTCACCTGCTCCCATCTGAAAGTCGAATTTTAAATTCCATTTGCCCAGCAGAAATGCCAGGAAGCTGGCTGGATGAAGACAGACACCTCTTTGGGGTCCAGGTCTCCTTTTGTTGGTCTTTGGTCTGTCTGTCTGTCTGTCTGTCTGTCTGTCTATCTCTCTCTCTCTCTTTTGAAACGGTCTCACTCTGTAGTCCAGGCTATCCTTGAACTCACTATGTAGCCCAGGCTAGCTTCAAATTTGTGGCAATCCTCCCACCTCAGCCTCCTCAGTGATGGGATTCCCGGTGTGTGCACCACACCTGGCCTTGGTCAGTTTTCTGCACCACCTACGTGTCCTCCAGCATCTGTGTGGGCTCAAATTGCTTTCAGTCTCCAGAGTTCTACTCTACCTGGATTGCTGTCCCTGGTGTCCCTACCTTGGACCCACTCACGAGCCTGGCACCTGACCCTGCCCTCTGGGCTTGGCCCCTGTCCTTGCCAGAGACTTGTGCTCTGTCCCCTTCTTCTCTGATGTGTCCCCGACAGAGCCCAGAGCAGAACACAGCGTACATATAGATGGAGACTAAAGCCACAGCTTGGCTGAAATGTAAGCGTGGACCCTGGTTACAGATTCAGTTCCAGAGAGCGAGCAAAATGAGCAGGCATGGCGGTGGCATGCAGTTTCAAGGCTCAACACACATCTGCTGTGTGGGCAAGAACGTCTGTGGGCCTGGGCACCAGCTGTGCGGTTTTAAAGCAAAACCAACCTGTCTGTGTCTCAGAGACAGCAGTGTAAACAGAGAAGAACTTTTTCAAGGCTCTTTGCCAAGGAGCCAGAATGAAGTTGAAGCTGCTGGAATCTCTCCCCAACTCCTGCCTTGTGAGACTGGGGTCTACTGATTGATGCAATGCCAGATGATTTGGCTTGATTTGCCCTTCGGTCCCACAGTTGCTCAGGGATGCGTGTGGCAGGAGGACGCTCCATCTCACTGGAGCCTCCTTTCTCCCCATGGCTCCCATGCTCCTCAAGGGGCACTGGGGGGGCATCGTGAGACAATGCCCCAGGCTCTGGAAGGAGAGCTCTCCCACTTGGGGGGGTCTGGCACCCTGCATGGGCCACTCAGACATGTGAGGCATCTGCCTGGGCCAACGGGCAGGAATTCACTGCAACTTCCCTGGCTCTGTCCTTGGCACTTGGAGCAATTTCCTGGAATAGAGGGGGAGGGATATATTTTCCCCAGATACCAAGAAGAGTTATTTTGAGTATAAGATACACAAAATATGAGAAAGATACTCTGGCCAACATGGAAATGTTCCTCTCAGCTCATTGTCCACAGTTGCTTGAGAAAGGAAAGAACAAAAAAGCATCCATTTTTTCCTCTTGGCTTTTATCTCTCTGCCTAAATGAGATGAACAATTGGTATGGTCTTATTGTACCTAAGGGTATCAGATGGGAGCTACCAAGTTACTAGAAACTTCTCTCCTTTGGAGTTTGGTTCCACAGACCAAACTGGTAGGAGATGCTGGGAACCCTCTCCCAGTCCCAGCTTGCAACTTTCCAGAACAGACACAGTTGGAGCCACCAGGGGCAAGTCCTACCCTGCCAAGGGCACTCACAGACGTTGTGCTTCCAGGACAGTAGCAAGTCCTAGTTTCTGATCACTTCCCCCAGAGACCATCTTTCCAATGAATCATCTGGCCCCCTCCAGAGCAGCTCACTATATTAAAGGAGTCACTCTGCCAAAGTGCCACCATCTCGTAAGCCATAAAAACAGTGGTGTAAAGGCATCCACACCTACAGTGAAGGCTACACCCAGCCCCAAAAGAAGAAAGGCTGGGTGGTTTCCCCCACAGCTACTTGTCAGCAGTGTGGATTTGGCTAGAAATTGCATGAGTGAAAACTTGCAGGCTGTGGGCCTTTCCTACAGCCTGTTCTTCTAGTCCCCAGACACCCAGTTGTGTCTAATATGAAGAAGGCAACCTGCATGGCTTTGAGGCCAGATGTGGCAACCTGGTCCAAAGGGTCTAGGGGATTTGGGATCTTCCTGCCTGCCCCCATGCCACAGACCCAGTCCTAGGCCTGGATCTCCTGAAGCCCCTCTTATCAGGAGGCCAGGACCCTCACAGCAGAAGGAGGCCTGGAACCCTTACCTGCAGCGCAAGGCTGTCTAGCCTCAGAAACTGAACACTCCCCAGCTGTGTCCTGGACACTCTCAACTTTGTTCCCTTCAAAGCATTTTAGCATGGCAAACGATTCTTCTGGGGCCCTGGTTGGCTCTGGAAGGACAAACTCCTGCCCTGCACACCCCACCCCAAATGCACTTGCCCAGTTCTCAGCCAACTTCCACCTGCCTTCTCTCTCTGGCTAAAATTCTGTAAAGCTGCATAGTTCAGAAACAAGTCATTTGCCCTGCTTCCCACCTGCCTCAGTTTCCCAGGGGTACAGAGTTGGGGTGGGATGCTATGACTTGCCGGCAAAACCCAGCAAAACCCAGGAAAGGCAATAGAGGTGCACCCAACCTTACCTCACAGTTGCTGGTACCGGGATCCCTCCGGAGCTCCATGCCGGCCAGCCCCTCTTATAGCTCCGCAGCCCAACTTGCGCAACTGCGGGGCAGGTCCCAGCGTAGCACCCGAGGCTGGGCAGGCTGCTGCGGATGAGGGACCCGGTGCCTAGTGCGGCTCTGTGCCAGGAGTCATGCGCGCTTTCGGGTGTGTCCCAAACGTTTGGGGGCAATTGGCAAGAATGAGAAATCCTCGAGGTCCCGCCGGACGATCAGTCTCTGGGGACCGTGCACTTCAGGGCAGAGTGGCCCTGCCAGGGCTGGATGGCTCTGCGGAGCAGTCTGGGGCCCAAGGCAGTGTCCCTCTTGGTCCCCGCGGAGGAGCAGCCAGGGTGGCCGGTGCTACGAAGCGGCGGCGTGAGCTGGGGCTGAGGGCTGCTGTTCCCCGGCTCAGCCCTGAGGTCCTGCGGCCAGGGACGACTGAATCAGAGGGACTGGCCATTGTGAGCCCACCACCCCCACCTGCCACCAGTGGAGAGAGTGCTGATCTCACCCCATTCCTGCTCTAGAAATGGGTTAGGTGTCAGGTGTCCGGCTCCACAGGCCATGGCCCTTGGGCACCCTGGATGTGCTACCCGGCTTCATCCTCGGCCTGGGATTTCCTTTGTACAGAGGAGGGTGTCTGCACATGGTGACGTTTTCTTCACCTTAATCTGTGAGTGGAGTGGCTGTCTCCTTGGGTTTCCATTGTGAGGAGACAGCTGCAGGGAGGGTAAGTGATGTCCCATACAAAGCCCTGCCTGCCGGTAGAAGAGATAGGCCAGCATCATGGGTACCAACAACTGTATCAGTCCCACTCTGGTCCTGGCTGATAGAAGTTCTACATGCAAGCTAGCGATCATGCTAGGTGGGAGGCTGCAGAGAGCACCAAGTGAAGCCATGGGCTGGAAGTGGGTTTTACACACTTAAATGATTTGGCTGGAGGCAGGGACCAAAGAGAGAATAACAGTCCAGACTTGTGAAAATTACAGGAAATTTACATTTCAGTATCTACAAACAAAGCTTTGAATTTTGTCCAAAACTTTGAGAAATGTTTTTCTTTTGTGTATAAGTCCTCACAAAATATCCCTGGTTGTGCCTTTTGGCCTGCAAAACCTCAAATGTTTGCCATCTGGCCCCTTAGAGAAGTTTGCCAATGCCTGATGGAGGGCACACATGCCCATTTGCAGAGGCTCCTCCGGCCTTTGGTCCTGGCTGTCTCTCAGCGGGGGTGCCTATGGTGCCTCCATCCCACCCCCAGGCTGAGCTCCCCATCTCTCCCCATCTCTCTCCATCATCACGGACGCCTGTCCTGGTTACTTTTCCTTCAGAGCCCCGGGCCCCTGGCTGGGTCAGGGTCCTGTTCCATCCCCTGGTTGTATGTGGAGAATAGGAGTCAGGCCATCACTTTTGATGCCCTCTTACCACCACTGGGCCAAACACTTGCAGATATGCCCAGGGATAGTTTGCTGGTACTGCACACCACAGAGCTCATTTTAGACATGTGTTAGATCATGCACCAGGCTACAGTGAAGAGAGAGCCGGACAACTTGGGAAAACACATGCGCAGTGATGACGATGTGAAAGGTTGCAGAAAAGGAGACTCATGGGTCTGTAGGCGGCTGTCATTGCCACTGAGACTTCCTAATGGATACCTGCTCCCCAAGGAGCCAGGGGGTCTGTTTTATTCATGATGACAGCCCCCCCCATATCATAGACCTGTTCATTTAAAAAAATATTTTAGATGCAAATATCAAACATATAGAAAAGTAAACAATAGAATAATGAATATACCTCACACCCACACAAAGCAATTCTTTTCTGCATCTGCTGATTTATTTATCTATTTATTTTTGGCAAAAGCATTTCAAAATTGCAAACATGACTTCCACTCCTAAATATTTTAGTACTTCCTGAACAATAAGAATTTTTATATAACTACCAGTCCATTATCATACAATAGCAATTCCTTAACATCACAGAAGAACTAGTCTTATCCAGTCTCCCCAAATGTCTCAGAAATGTCTTACTAGTTGTTCAGTTTGAACCTGGTTGTTTTGCTCTTAATGAACATTTATTTATTTATCTTATTGTGCTAGAGATTGAACCCAGGGTCTTGTGTATGCTGTGTGCATGTTCTCCCACAGAGCTATCCCTCTGGCCCTGGGATTTTTTTTAAAGAGAAATTTTTGACATTCCACGGCAATGACGGATTTCTGTTGTTTACTTTTTTTTTTTAAATTTTTTATTCATTTATTTATTTTGTGTGTGTGTGTGGCCAGCTCAGCCCACCAGGGGGTGGGGCTG